>JBCEWC010017581.1:0-12423 GCA_038996855.1 Solanum aculeatissimum
TGTAGGAGAGTTTGAATGGATGAATGAGGGTTTGGGGAATGATTTAGGGGTTTAGGAGACCTTAGGGTACCAAAAAGTGATTTAGGAAAATTTTAAATCACAAAATTACCATTAATAAAACGGAACTTTTCGGGACTAAGCAGAGTCAAACGGTTGTTACAGTGCCCGTCAAATCGCTCACTGACTGTGTAACCCTCCATCAAAAATGCCTTAGACAAATTTAGACCAACCATAGCTTGGCCAAGCTTCTGCCCCACTTGACGGACCACCAAACGGTCCGTTTGAGGTCTCATAGGCCGTGGGGTGGTCCGTGGACCTTAGCTTAGTTTGTGGGGTGGGTCCTTGCCACCCCATGCTCTCTGGACCATCTCACGGAACCCCACATGGACCGTGAACAGTTTCACGGTACGTCTCCCATGCCTTGGGCCATTTTCAGGGCCCCTTTCTAGTGTGTTTAAAATTTCAGGCAGTCTCACTCTTTGGGCCATAGCTTTCTCATACGAACTTGGAATTGAGTGAAACCAGTTGCGTTGCGAAGATAATTCAAAGAGATTCAATTTTATATGTAGTAGACTACACGGTTCAACCCACATCAACAGTTATGGTTCTGTGAAGCTCACTGTCCAAACGGCCTCTCTAGGCCCCAAAATGATTCATTTTGTGTTCGGCCACCTATACTCAACCCATGGCTACCAAAACTCAACCATGAACAGTAGTAAATCATATGAGGCCAACCATAAGGAGTTTTTTCAAAAATGTTTGGGTTGTTACATTACAACCCAAAGACAGGTTGATGCGGTGCAAACAGAGTAAGAGCGACTTGCTTATGAGACAGCTAGAGACGGAGCTTCTGGGAATGCTTCTGGACAGGCCCCACACTATTATTGAGACAACCCCATTTGGGGGTCGCACACTACTGATGCTGATCAGCCCGACGCCTAGTGCATCTCATGTATGTCCTTTCCCCTTTGTCTTTATATTTCTTACTTTATGTGCATTGAGGACATTGCACTGTCTTTTTGGTGGGGGTAGGGCATTTCTGACACCTGGGAGTTTTTGTTGCCATGTTTCTTTTCTCTCAGGTGGATTATCTAGTAGTTATGGCATGTTTAGGTCGTATAGTTTGCATAAGTATGAGTCTTTATAAGAGTCTGCAATAACCCAGAGTTTTGTGATGAAAATGGACCAAATTCAAAGTGCTTGTATATGCATGCATCTCATCCTGACTAACTTGTGTGATTCGTGTTAAGCATTGTATACATTGTCTAGTTGATATATGGATGAATGAAAATGACTTGGTTAGTTGGTGCTGAATAGCGTAGGATATGTGCCATGTGTGTGTGAGCCTTTTAGTTTAAATTCGATTGACATGCATGTAAGCTAGAACTTGCCCGGTTAGTCCCACTGGAATAATTAAATAACTGGATTAGGAAAGGATCTTAGGCCATTTTTGTGTGAACCCACTTAGCCTAAAATCAACCAACCAAATAAAATTGTTCCCTTTGAACCAAATAGTTGAGCCTACATAAGCTTTTTCTTTATTTTCACCCCACACATATCCCTTGATTAGTTGTAAATCCTTACTTTGACCCTGATCTCTCCAAGGACATTGGGAACCTCAATTTAGGCCAACACCTAAGTTGAGGGTGACTTTTATTGGCCCTGGTCCTTTTGAAAAGATACTGTGCACCTCAACCTAGGCAAAAAGCCTAAGTTGAGGGTGGCTACTGTGGGGAAAGCGAAAAAATAAAAGGGAAAAAAGAGTTAAGTGATGAAAAGAAAAGCTTGGGAGTGAAACCACACAAAAGAAAAAAAAATATAAATAATAATAATAATAATAAAAAGAATGGAGAAAAAGTGGAAACACTCCCAATAGCATCTAGAGTAGGGGACAATAAGATTTTGGGTACGAGGAGTTGAGGGCTAAGCCAAAGTAGTGTCTTGGCGGGGCAAATTTAGTTACTTTGATCCTAAATGTACCATACCCTAACCTGAGCCTACGTTACAAGCTATAAAAGTCCTAAAGTGATCCTAAAATGGTTATTTGAGAGTTAAGGTGGTGAAAATAAGGGCAAGCATATGGTCTATACTTGTGTGTCAGTTGGAAATTATTTGTGAGTGTGAATGCGAGTGTCTACATTCCAGTCTCTGCTTTGCATTTATATACTGTGTGTGAGACTTCTTTGTAGTAAGAGCACTATCCTTGCACTATTTGGTTGCCAAACCAACTAGTCATCTTCGTTCTTGAGTATAAGTGGATCAACTGGATGCGATGTGATGCTTAGTCAGAGCTATGTAAGTTTGTTTGGGCGGATGCATATGTTAAGTTTACTTCTGTTGGGTGATTCTGGTTGATTTGGGGGTTATTGTATGATTTTTGTTAGAGGCTTGTATTTGTGTACTGTGATGTGTGTTTTAGTCATTGCTTGAGGTCAAGCAATAATTCTAAGTTGAGGGTGTTGATGAGTCGTGAAAACGCAACTCTGATAACGCTTTTAACTTGGAATTTTCGTGAGTTCTCAAGAAAATTTGTGTTTAATATTTCGTTTAGTGGTATTTTTTAGGAATAAGGTTGAGGCATGGATTCAGATGAAAAGGAAACAAAAAATGGAGAAATATCACTGCCAGGTTCACACGGGCACCCTCGCGGGCCATTTGAACTTACACGGGTCGTGAGAGCTGTCGTGCATGATGGCAGTAAGTACTACAGGCTGAGGCAAACTGAAAAGAACCAAGTGAGGCCTCACGGAAAGCCTCACGGCTCGTGCACTACCTCAAGGATCGTGGAGCTGACCGTGAGGAGAGGCAGTGAGTTTCAAGGGAAATTGCACCAGAAATTACTGCCAAGTGATACCACACGAGACCCATCACGGGCCGTGTGGGTGCTCACGGACCGTATGGCCGACCATGAAGAGAGGCAGTAGCCTCAACTGAAAGGTCATTGGAAGTCACTGCCAAGTGAAGCTACACAGGACCCATCACGGGCTGTGTAGCCTTTCACGGATCGTTTGTCCAACCATGAAGAGAGGCAAAAGGTTCGAGTTGAAATCACACCAGAAATTGTGCCAAGTGAAACTACATGGGACTCATCACGAGCCGTGTGGACTTTTACGGGCCATATGCCCGGCCGGGAAGGGAGGCAGAAACCTCAGCTGAGATTGCAATGGAAATTATCGCCAAGGGAAGCCACACGGGACCCTTCACGGGCCGTGTGATGTTGCACATACCATTTTCCCGACCATTTGGAGAGGCAGTAATTTCAGTTGGAACTGCGCAGGAATTGTTGCCAAGTGTGGTCACATGGACCGTGAAGTGCCTCACGGTCTGTGTAGTTGCCGTCGACCATGCCGAAAATTGGATTTCTTATTTTAATTCGGGTTAGGTTTTAGGTAATATATATATGTATTTTTAGGTCATTTTTCATTATCATAAACTGTTGGGGACCAAATTATAGAGAGAACAACATTCTTGAAGCTATTTTATTGAATTTGTGGTTTTGCATCCGCTCGTTTGTGATTGTGATCCATAAATTCGCTGCTCATTCAATTGTACTTGCTGATTATGATCTTTTCATCTTCTTATAATTCGATTTCTTCAATCATGGTAGGCTAAACCCATAACTAGAGTTGTGGGAACCATGATAAGCAAGTAAGATAGGCAAATTTAGGGCAAAATTCGAGGGCGTATCATCATACACATCATAGGAAGTCTTCGATTTAATCTAAACCTTAATGAGTCGACGCATTAGGGTAATCCTGTATTCACTAGATATTCGAGAGGGATGTAGTGATTAGGAAAAGAATCCTATGATAGAATTCGGGGTTGTTAACTTAGTCTAAATACTCGAGACCAGAAGGTGAGAGCATACTGGGGTCTAAAGCAAGGGATAAAAAGGGTAAACGTTCTGAGACTGGAAAGTCTAGAAGGTGAATTAAGTGTTAACTGTTTGCTTACTTTGTATATGTGATCGCAATCGTAGAAGCCTTAAGTTTGAATATCAGAATTGGTGTCATGGGGACCGCAAACCTAGTCTAGGAATAAATTATTAAACTCCAATAGTCTTTTTAGGTAATTAATTAGGAGAATAATTTTGATAACTAATCTTCATATCACTACAAAGCCCCCATTTATATTACGCATTTTTATTCCGAAAATAGTTATTACACTTGGAACTAAGTGCTGGTAGCTTTATTTTCACGCATTCCCTGTGGATCGACCCCAATTTTTATTGGGTTCTATATTTGGTCAACGATCGCTTTGCACTTCATTTGAGGTGTGAATTTAAACGTATTACCCACCAGGACTATAATGAATAGATTTGCACCGGGATCAAATGAAAATTGAAGCAAAATACATTGAGCACTGACCACGGAGTCAATATGACATGTGAATATCCTAATGATCCCCTTGAAATCAACCACAACCATGCCTGAATAATAGCTTGCAGTGCCAAGAGATATGATAAGCAAACTAGAACCAAGATCAAATGGAAAGTTGAACTTGAATTGAGCAGTGTGAAATTGATACAACGATAATGGGATTTTAGCATGATCGAATTCCTTGAAGGAACCAATTATAAATCTTCCCATTAGTTGGGCGTGACTACAAGATGAAAGAAAAGAAGATAGTAAGGCGATTATTATCAAACATGATAAGGTCACTGTACTCTCCCTTAACTGCACAAACTGTTTGAAACATTTCATCAAACATATGGGATGCATGATTTTCTGAATCGTTTATCAGTAGATGTTCGACTTCCATATCAATCTTCTTATAGGGCATTTCAGTGAACACATTGCCGACATAGATGCTTGGGTCATCCTTCATGTCATTTTTGGAGTCCAACATGGGACCCAAAGTCTCAACGCAACTAAATGAAATCACCAAGGAAGGAAAAGGAATAGAGGTTGAAGAATTTCTACTTGAATCTAAAAGCTCAGGATGTACCTTCGAATTGGCCACACGTGATTCTAACATCATATAAGGGAACTCAGAATTCTCTATAGTGTTTAAGTTGTTCTCCTTGAATGAAGAAACAAATTCCTATTCGTGGGCCTCCTCTATGTCACACTTATCCGCCAAAGATACAATCAAACTCTGGCCGTGCTTGAGCGTCACAAAATTTTTGGGAGCAAGCCGATAGAGTATTATGAATGTTATCCAAGTGACGATGCATACGAGAGAAAGTCGCATCTAGGTGTAGACATAGATCAGGAACAAAAGACAATCTATATTCCACAACAATGTGTCTTCGGTACTGACAAGCCAACTTATCTGTGAAATGCTTCCAGTCAGAGAACTATTTATTGCGATACAACCAATTAAACCAAGCGAGGGCTTCTCTGTCAAAGTAAAGATAAGAGATAGCCACACATCCTTAGAAAATCCATAGAAATTGGAATAATGTTCTGCCTGATTTATCCATACGGTTGCGTCGGAGACACCACTGAAGCGATCCAGCACGATTCGAGCTTGGGTATGGCAAGAAAATTTGAGGTACTCAGCCATGGAGTACGAGCAATGAAAGAACCAATGTAATGAACACTAAAATGGGAGTTGTGATTGTCTCAATTCAACAATAAACAATATAGAAAACAAACTAATAAACTTTTCTCTCACGGTGAAGGAGATGAGAGAACTAGGAGAGAATTGGAGATGAGAAGAACAGTCTTTGCCTAAGCTTAATCACAATATGCATAAACCTATTTTGCTCTAACAAGTCTCTGTTTATCAACCCGGATCCCATACATAGCCACTTAATCTGGTGTTGGGCGGCTTTGCTAGTATTGATCTAGGCCCATTCATAATAGTACATTCCACTTGTCAATCTGCATACGTCTTTTCACAATTCATGACATGTACAAGACAAGTTTGGTACTGTAATTGTCGCGTAATTATTTGGGTACTAACACCAATTAATAAAGAAAAGGTGAGTTATTCATAGGTTTACAATGGAAAACGATAAGAGGTATTGACAAGTAAAAATTTCCACATACATCAATTTAAGGTTCTTTATTATACCTGGTAAAGGTAATATTTCATAATTATGGAGTTTACAATTTAATTACAAGTTAAAATATATAAAAAAAAAATTCAGATTATCTTTCCATAACCATACAATACTATATTAAGGATTATATTTTAATTAAAATATATTGTTTTCCTTAGATGGTCTCTTCCTGACATAATTTTCTCCATAACCATAATTATCCCTATTTTCTATGCATATTCCCTAATGTAAGTTAGTATCTTCATCTTCCCTCATTTACTTATCAAATTCAACATTAATGAAAAGCAATACTATATGCACAAAGATTATATAAAGACTATATAGTAGCTACCATAATATGCACCGCCCGTACCATATGTATACGAATATTACACTGAATTCATACTAAAAATGCTGCATATATACAAAAATTTTAGTATTTTGGATATATAGAAAAAATATTATAAATTGATAAATATTTTGTCACTTATATATCAACTCCAACTATATAAAGATTATATCCAATCTATACAGTTTGTACATAAATTCTATAATTTATTTAGGTATATACCCAATTATATACATATTTTATACCAAATTAACATACAATCTGGTTAGACCTCAATCATACACAGATTATGTACTCAATAACCATACACCCTAACTATATACTAAATATATTTAGTCCATGTATGTATTATATACCAATAAAAAGGATACAAAATGAATACCCAACCTATATTATTTTCATACAACATTAAAAATAACGACACACGCTAATTCTATACTAAGGTCACACCAATTTACATAACCATTTTATATATCGATTGCATACAATCAGGGATAGACTACAATTACATGCGACATATATAATACAAGTCATTATAAACTTGATGTCACACATATCCCAATTATATATCATACGCATACCCAAATATACTCTAAATTTATACCATATGCAAATCCAATTGCATTTGCATACCCAAATTAACAACTTTAGCTCAATACACTTATCCAACAATATCCACAGACTACACTAAAATAATTAATGCATAATCAATTATATAGATATTGTACACCAATTTTCCTACAATATGGTTAGACTTCTATTATAAACGAATTATGAACTCAATAAAATACACACCACAACTATATACTTAATATATACAATCCATACTTAATTGGAAACACCTCAATTACATTAACCGAAGAAAGACAATATAAAAAATAAATGTAACTTTAAAGAAAATTTTATTGGAAATTATAGAAAAATAAAAATCTCTTTGCAGTATCTGAAAAGAAAAAAATAGAAATAAATCAAACTTAAATAAAACTATTGTATTTAATCTCTATTTCATCAACACCTAGTATCAATACACAATTGCAAAGCAATTGCCTTAAGAAGGTCATCATATAAGATTCGTGAATAATAGATAATCCCCTCCATCTGAAAATTTACATATCTTCTTGTTATAATTAAAACATAAAAAAAATTATACACAACTTCGTTAAAAATATACAATCTCAAAACTAAAATATGTATTAACAATCTAATTCAAAAAACACATTCCATACTGAACACACCAACAAAACAGTAAGAGTTAACCTGAACTATTCCATCTTCCGCCATATTGTATTAAAATAAAAAATATAGCATCCATTTGCATTGAAATATAGAAGAACAATTCTGCAGCAAATTTTTTTTAAACAATAAAGGAGAAGCAACAGATTAATAAAAAAAGAAATTTGAATTAATTTCAATGTATATAAACAACAAACTTAAATGATAATAGGAATAAAATAAGGAGCTAAAAAAGGAACAAACTGATCTTATATGCAATGGTTTAATTATATAATTAATCACGAATTTAAATATATGGTAAGTTATACAATCTCGCTTTAATTGGAAACTAAATCCAACATTAATATTAAAGTTTATTTTTTTTATATATTTTCTCATTTTTCTTAATTTGAATATTTTTATTTTTATTTTTCTAAAATTGCTATAGGTTGCAACTAATCTATTGCTAAAGCCTGCAACTCAATATCTAATGCTAAAACTCGTAATAACATATCTAATATTTGTTATTTTAAAAATTTATTCTATCTTAAAACACTTTGTTTCATAAAAAATAGTTACTTGCTCAAACAAGCTATAATAATTGTAATCAAACAAATAAAAATATCCTAATAAAAGAATATCTTCTATTATCACCTTAAAACGCTTATTTTTTTTCTATAAAAGAATAGTGAAACATCCTAATTGTCCAAAGAAACACATCTAATTTTTTTAAAAAATTCAGCACTTTAATTTTTTTTATTCTTTTATTATTATTATTATTATTTTGCTCAAACAAGCATATTTTCTGTGATAAGAATCATTGGGGCACTAGGGAATACTTGGGAGCAACCTTCATGTATTCTTAGGGATTGTTTGGTTGAGAAAGATATTTTATGGGCCGAGATAATTAATTTTTTTATTTTAATATAAATTATGAAATAAATAATGTTAATATTAATATTATGTTATAAAACTGTATAAAACAATACAAAGAATAAAGTAGGGAGAAGAAGAGAAGATTTCTTAATCCTCTTGAAGAATATTCAAATCTATATTACAATGATGAAAACTCCCTTTATTTATAGGGGACAAAAACTTATGTAGTCTCCAAGTAAGAAATTGTCTTGGTCTCAAGTAGGATTCCTAACTCTTAAAGGAATCTACATAATAGATATTCACTATAACACAAATATATTTATAACACTCCCCCTTGAATGTCTATTTGATAGATTATGTACTTCGTTAAAACCTTACTAGATAAAACCTAGTGAGAAAAAATTCTAGTGAATGAAAAAGAGTACACATATCTAATAATATGCATTATTGGATGCCTCATTAAAAATCTTACAAAAAAGACCAATGGGACAAAACCTTGTGAGGAAAAAAAAGTATATCACTTATTAACTCCCCCAAATGAGAATATCAATCCAAAGATTTGAATCTTCGTATCCCAATATTGTGTAGCATCTTCTTGAAAGTTGTTGTTGGTAGAGATTTGGTGAACAAATCAGGCACATTATCACTCGAACAAATTTGTTGCATATTTATATCACCATTCTTTTTAAGCTCATGTGTATAGAAAAGTAATGGCGAAATGTGCTTCGTTCTATCTCCTTTTATGAATCCTCCCTTTAGGATCAAAGAGTATTACAAGTTCCTCACTTCAACTTCTTTAAGCAAACAATCTATTGTCTTTTGAAAATTCTTCAGGAGTTTCAACTCAAGTTATCAACTTGCATAATAATATGAAAGATTTTTGATAAATTTAATCAATATAAGGATTATAAACAAGTTTTTCAAGAAATTGTATATGCTTCATGCATTTTAAATCCTTCAAATACTTTCATATCAATTTTGTCCAGTGACAATATTCACTATTAAATGCATGATGTTTTCTAGTGTCTAGATTGCAAGTCAAATAAGTTTTACGCTTACCAAAATACATCATTTCAATTGATAATTAGAGAATGCTTTAGTATACTGGAGAATTTAGATCCTCATAATCTTTTATAATATTGGTCTATATTATATCAAATATATCATTGACAAAATATTCTTTTTGTCGGTTTGCAATGCAATATAACTTGTTGAGATCTCATCACTTCATCATTTTCAGATAACTACCCCTCTCATGAAGTGTCATGTCATAAGCTCTCCAAGAGCATATTGCCTTATGACCATTTTGAGAATTTGTTCCTTTTCCTTTCAAGAATATCTTATTTGGGATCAATTGCATGTTCCATGCATGTCATAGACTTTGTCCTTCAGGGACATTTAATAAGAGCATTTCAACTCTTAGTTTCTTATTATCTCTCTTTTATGTTAGAAAAACTAATATATATTCCAATCTATCTTGGAGAATCCACCTTTTATGCATCATGATATATTTATTAATTATATACCGCATATCAAAATCATTAGATAGAAATTATATGGTCCCTGACTATTTACCAATTGAGGAAAAATTAATCATAAAGTATTGGTCTGATGCATATCTTTATATGCAATTTATCATATTTCAGACCATGTCTTTGTTCTCATAAGCAATGGTTGACCATTTATTTGATGCATTACTATCAATCTGCTTGGATATTTATAAATATCATCAAGATAAATTGTCTTGATTACGTATTCTGAAAGTCGTGTTCTTAACTCAATTCTCTTGCACAAACAATTTTACAAATGTCAAACTTTAAGTTGACAATAAATGTACATGTGATTATTTTATAAATGTATCTATTTTACATATCACATGATGATGAATGAGCCCATATTCACCTTTTATGCTTTCAGAATTTAGGGAATTCAGTCCCAACATTAGTTGATCCAATCAACTTATCATGAGAACAAATAATTTTAAAGAATCTTTTATTTCTTCAATATATATCTAATGAGTAAACTCCAAGTTTACCATGACATGTGTCTTTTGCTTTAGTAAATTTTTTATTTATTATTACATTATTACTCAGAAAGTAATTTTCATATTTATTTCTTCTCAATTACTCTATCTCTCTTCTAGAGATGAGTCGTGACTCTATCACAATAAAGTGCACATTCATATTGAGAAGTTTTATTGAATACTATCACATTCACTTCGGAGAATGGATATGTATCTATATCATTTATCAAAAAATTTTCATTCTTCAAGAATGGAACACAATCATCTTAACATATTAATTTATAAAAATTTAGTACCTCATTCCATGTTCATATGCATCATTAAACCATTTATCTTCTTTTAGAGATATCATGCACTGCTACCGCATTAATTTCAAACAATAAAACATTTTAATGGAATATATTTTAAAATTTTTCACCAAAAGTATATTATTTTGCTTTAGTCATAATTATATCATTAGTATGGTGCATTGAAACTTGAACCAAACATCTTAATCATATAAAGATATCTTAGATCATGAATATACGGGACATGAACCCAACATTTTTTTCAGGATGCATTAGTACTTGAACTAGATATCTTACATACCTTCTTGGTGCGATTGGACATGAATTCATTGTCTTACCCTTAACCAATGATAAAATATATCAAAGTTCAATAGAACTCACCTTCGAACCTTTTAAATTATTTTCACTATACATAAATCTGTCACTTTTCAAAACTAAAACGAATTATATTAGTATTTAAGAACGAATATAAGTACTTAATAGAATAAATTAAATCAGATCAAGAAAATATTGTCACTACAATTGGCCACATATTTCTTGCACACATAAAGAAATTCCAAACGAACTTAAACTGTCATCCAATTACGTGCTATGTATACGTCTTAATATACAATAGTTATATAAAAATAATGATCAAATCAAGAGAAAGCAAGACTCAAATTTCTTACCTATTTGCCAATAGAATAAAATTTTAAAATAATAAATATTAGATATGTTATTACGAGTCTTAACATTAGATATTGAGTTGCAGGTTTTAGCAATAAATTAGTTGCAACCTGTAGCAATTTAAAGAAAAAATAAAATAAAAATATTCAAATTAAGAAAAATGAGAAAATATATAAAAAATAAACTTTAATATTAAGGTTGGATTTAGTTTCCAATTAAAGTGAAATTGTATAACTTACCATATATTTAAATTCGTGATTAATTATCTAATTAAACCTTGCATACAAGATCAGTTTGTTCCTTTTTTAGCTCCTTATTTTACTCCTATTATCATTTAAGTTTGTTGTTTATATACATTGAAATTAATTCAAATTTCTTTTTCCATTAATCCGTTGCTTCTCTTTTTTTTTTAATTTTTTCACTGCAGATTTGCTCTTCTATATTTCAATGCAAATGGATGATATATTTGTGATTTTAATACAACATGGCGGAAGATGGAACAGTTCAGGTTAACTCTTACTGTTTCGTTAGTGTGTTCAGTATAGAATGTGTTTTTTGGATTAGATTGTTAATGCATATTTTAATTTTGAGATTGTATATTTTTAACGAAGTTGTGTATAATTTTTTTTATGTTTTAATTATAACAAAAAAATATGTAGATTTTAAGATGGAGGGTATTATGTATGATTCATGGACTCTATATGATGGTCTTCTTAAGGTGATTGCTTTGCAATTGTGTATTGATACTAGGTGTTGATGAAATAAAGATTAAATACATTAGTTTTATTTAAATTTGATTTATTTCTATTTTTTTTTCAGATACTGCAAAGAGATTTTTGTTTTTCTATAATTTCCAATAAAATTTTCTTTATAGTTACATTTATGTTTTATATTGTCTTTCTTCAGTTATTGTAATTGAGGTGTTTCCAATTATGTATGGACTATATATATTAAGTATATAGTTGTGGTGTGTATTTATTGAGTTCATAATTTGTTTATAATAGAAGTCTAACCATATTGT
>JBCEWC010017582.1:0-12423 GCA_038996855.1 Solanum aculeatissimum
AGAGAAGTCATATATTATTTTATGAGTATTTTCTTATTAGGTAAATCGAAAATCAAACCGTTAAGGACCAAAAATTGCTAAACCGAAAACTGATAAACAATATTTTATTGGTTTGTTATTGGTTTAATATATTTAAAAATTAAAAATCGATAAACTGAACCCATAATACATAAAATCGAATTGAATCGATCGATGCACACCCATAACCTCCCCATTCCCTTACTCCCACTCCCGCCCCTAATTTTTTTTAAGAAACACACAAAAAAAAAAGTACAATTAAGAATTTTTTATTATGAGTGGGGGATTTATGAGTCTATATGGGTACTCATATTTTATCCATTTTGATCATATTTGTATGAGCTCTCAAACTAGATCACCCCATATTTATCCATTTTGAAAATTTGAGTGATTCATTAAAATAAATATGAATTAAATGGACTCATTTTACCTTATATGGGTTGAAATTGACACCCCTACTGATACTACTAATTAATCTCATCGATCTTAAAGGAAAATAATTTCTATTCTTTTTTTTTATTTTTAAAAGAAGTATTCTTATAGAGACTTGGAAGTAGCACAGTCAAAAGACTAGCACAAAGAAGGGAAATAGTCTACTTCTTGTATGTATATTCCCTAGTGTGTTCAAGAAAAGCTTTAATTATCTATGGAAAATGAACCTAATCACTTAGACTAACATTGGATTAATATATGATTGCTGACAAAGTCGTTTAGAAATTTGACTAATATAGGAGTATTGACAAAGTTGTGAGGAAATATTGTAAATCTAGGTGGGTAAAATTAGACGGAATGATAAAGGATAATTTAACTGAGACATTAATTAATTCCATTACTGTATAATAATAAAAAGATAATAATAATATTATGTGTGTTATCCATACAAGGAGAAGTTGGACTAGAAATTCTACGAGGAAAACATGACACGATTCATCCAAGTGGTATAGTGTGTCGCATATTAGATCGAGTCATACTGCTCGTCGCTTGATTTGTCGTTGTCGTTCGATGACGTTTCTTCACTCTAAGAAAATTAACTATACTAATTGAATTTCTTCTTCTATTGTGTTATTTCGATAAATATAATTTTTTATTATTATATAATATCATACATCAATAATTTAAAAAATAAATTTAAAGGTACAATAAGGAATAAAATAGTATTGTTATATAATAAGTAAAAATAAAATGAGAGGGAAAAAAAAGGTAATGATTCATCACACTAGATTGAACAATCTTTCTATAATATGAAACTTTTTCTCGTGATAACAATGAATTTAACGGATGGAGCTCCTCTCTATTTTATCCAAGTTCGTTCTTACTTGAATGAAAGACATGTGTTATGGTTAACACATGAATAGTTGAGATTTAATTGATTAAAGTAAAGTTCTAATCATGATTAAGATGGTACATTTTCTATATGTTTTTCTTTCAATTGTTTTGGTAAATTCCATAATTTTAGTAAAATATTATTTCATTCATAAATATTTTAAATATCTTTCTCCTTTTGAAACTTAGGTATATTTTTTTTTTAATTTTAACAGTTTTTTTTAAAAAATATGTAAAGGGAGAAAATAAGAAATATATAATGTTTATTAGAGTAAATTCTGAAAAATCTAATTGAATCAACCTATGATATTGTAAAATATAAATTAATTAAATTATAAATTAAAAAAAATGTCTAATAATACTTCTTTGATCATTAATTAATGAATTACTTATCAATTGTTAAAGATTAAAAAAAAAAAAAAAAAGAGTACACAACAAATAAATTAACTTGAAGACAAAACCTAGTTTTGGTTTTAAAAAATATACAAAAACTAAGAATTAAAAAAGAATTATCTAAAAGTTCAATATTGCTAAGAAAATATTAATTTAACTATGTATGATTAGATCATAAAATATTTATCAATTGTTAAAAAGAAAAAAAAGTACACAACAGATAAATTAACTTAAAATGCAAAACTTAATTTTAATTTAAAAAATACAAAAACTAAGAGGTAAGAAAAAGAATTATTTAAAAGCTCAATATTATTAAGAAAATATTTATTTAATTATGCACAGAAAAGTATTTAAAATAATAAAACAATATTTTATTAAAATTATGAAATTTAGCAAATAATCAAAAGAAAAATATATGAAAATTTTACTATTCTAATCATGATTAAAACTTTACTTTAATTAATTAAATCTCAACCATTCATATTTTATTATAAGACATGTTTTTCAAGTAAGTAACAACCGTCCAACCAAGTTGTATTATAGTCTTTAGATTGCAACAAAATCTTTCTTCTTTTTTTTTTAAAAAAAGGAATAATTATCTTTTTGATTCCTTTTATAAAATATTTACTGTTTTTAAATATATTTTTTATTTATAATCTATATATTTTATATTTGAAAAATATTATCATTTATAACAATTGTATTATATATTAAAAGTGAATTATATATGTATTAAAATGCATTATAATTTATTTTGATTTAAAAACTGCACTAGATATTAAAAATGAATTATGCATGTAATATAATGAATTAGTATAAAAGATATATTTAAAATTATAAAGATGTATTATAAGTAGCAGTGTGCAAAAATCGAACCGATAAAAACGTCATTGGTTTATTGTTATTGAGTTATTAGGTTATCGAGTTTTTAATGGTTTTGAAAAAAGATTTTATTGGGTTATCAGTTTGATATCAGTTTTTACCATTGGGTTATTGGGTAAACCGATAACCAAATAAGATTATAATAATTACTATTTTATCCATTTGTAAATATTAAATATTAACAATTTAATAGTAATAGGATAGTAGTAGTGCTTTACCTATTTTAATCTTTACTCCATCTACTTTTATTAATGCAAATTCTAATTGTCATTCTTATCGGGTAAGCCGGAAACCGAATCATTAAGGATTTAAAATCGATAAATCGAAAATCGATAAAAATTATTTTATTGGTTTGTTATTGGTTTAGCATATTTAAAAACCAAAAACCGAAAATTGATAAATCAAACCGATAATGTCTAAAATCGAACCGAGTCGATCGATACACACCCTGAATTAAACTTATATTTTAATAAAAGATTTGCATTATATATCAAAAGTGAATTATATATGTATTAAAATTATATTACTATAAATAATAAATATTTTTCAAAATATGGTATATATATAGGTAAATTTTCCAAAAAACAATTATAGTCAGTAAAACATGAATGGGGTAATACTTTTATCCAATCGGTAATCATCCCAACTATAGTTTTCCCAATTTTAATTTCAAACTTTGCAACATCAATCTAAAATATCTCGAAAAATTTTAATAGTTCAATTGATTGATTATCTAAATTTTTACCTTGTTGGTGATAATTTGATTCTCACATTGTAATTTCCCTCCTTATTTTCCGTTCTCCTGCCCTCACTTTTTTTTAAAAAAAAATAAAAAATCTGAAATACCTTTTGTGACATTTCATTTTCAAGGGAGGACTTTAGAAGACCAGGAAAAGAACCCATATATGAGAAGGGGGGGATGTGTACCAAAATACCATCTTCCTTCCCTCTTCCTATCAAACAAGAGAACAAGTACAACAACAAATGTCTCAAACGCCAAGACTGCCAAACTTCTCTTCGATAAACCAGCAAAACAAAACACTCCTTTCTTAAATTTCACAATGAGAAACAACAACACCAAAGATTACTACTTGCACCAATTTTTGTTCTTGTTTTTGATTTCTCAATTTCTGCATCCAATTCTTGCTGTACCCACTGATACAATCACCCCAACACAGCCTTTAACCAAAGATCAAACCTTGGTATCTTCCGGACAACTCTTTGAATTGGGGTTTTTCTCTCCTGGCGGTGCAAATTCAGACAAATGGTATGTTGGTATTTGGTACAAAGAGATTCAAGACAGGACTATTGTTTGGGTTGCAAACAGAGCCGAACCCCTTTCAAGTTCTTCAACATCAGTCTTAAAAATCACAGAAACAGGCATTCTTCTTCTCGTCGATGGCCAAACTGGGAATTCCGTCTGGTCTTCCGACCAAACTCCGGCGACCAACGTCGTAGCCCAACTCCTTGACTCCGGGAATTTTGTCATTCGGCCGGAAAACGATGACAGAGAACAGAGCTACCTGTGGCAGAGCTTTGATTATCCGACAGACACTTTATTACCTGGGATGAAGCTTGGGTGGGATTCAAAATCCGGGTCGAATAGGAACATAACATCATGGAAGTCGGCAATTGATCCAGCTCCCGGAGATTTCACCTTCAAGATCAACACGAGTGGATTCCCGGAAATTTTCTTAACGAATAAACAAGAAATTGTCTACCGTAGCGGCCCTTGGAACGGAATCAGATTCAGTGGGGTACCCGAAATGAAGGCAACTGAAATTATCACATTCGAATTTCAGTTCAAATCAGATGAAATCACTTACATGTTTGAATTACACAACAAAACATTGTACTCTAGGTTGTTCGTGAGTCATACTGGTCAACTTGAACGATACACTTGGATTCCAACAGATAGCAAATGGAATCGATTCTGGTATGCTCCGAAAGATCAATGTGATGATTACACAGAGTGTGGGGTATCTGGAATTTGTGACACAAATCTTTCCCCAATATGCCAATGTATGGTGGGCTTCAAGCCTAAAAATCCAGTAGCGTGGGATTTGCGAGATGGGTCAGATGGGTGTGTTCGCTTTCATAAATTGGATTGTGAAACTGATGAGTTTAACATTATGAGGAACATGAAATTGCCAGATACGACGAACTCGTTTGTCGATACAAATATGAGATTGGATGAATGTGAAGCTATGTGTCGGAAGAATTGTTCTTGTACGGCGTATACCAATTCGAATATTAGCGGAAGTGGGTCGGGTTGTGTGATTTGGAGCTCCGACCTTGTTGATATGCGGCAGTATGCGGCGGCGGAAGGTGGCCAAGTTCTCTACGTTAGGGTGGCTTCTTCTGACGCAGGTATATATATGATCCTATTTTTCTAGCAATTTCTTTTTTTCCGAATCGCGATACTATTAATTCACATAAAAATTAGCAATCATTAAAAAAAAAAATTGTATTAGAACAAATTTTAGCTTTTTATAAAGAATATGTACAGTCAATTTTAGGTAATTTGGGATTGAAAATTTGATTGTTAGATTGATAAACCACTCTACGTTAGGATCAAATTTTGGGTCACCGGGATGATTTGAATCGACTTGGTAAGCATGAGTGGAGTTAGTTGGAATTATTAATTGGATGATATTTCAATACAAAGAAGTAGAGTAATATAAAAAGGCTAATGGAATTTTTGGGAAAATCTTTTGTGGAAGTCTGGAGAGTATTTCCAATGCAATTTATTACTCGAACGTCTATGTGTTTTACTTTTTTTAGACCTAAAATTAATGACTCTTTTTTTTTATATATATTTAATAATAATTTATCTTTAATAATTTATAGTCACATAAATATTTACTCAGATCTCTTTTTAGTTGTCACAAATTGTGTAAGATATATTTTTAATCATACAGACGGGTAAGTTGCGATTAATAATATTTTTCATATGATTTTTTAATATATAAATTTTTATTTTAGAATATTAAATTAATTTAATATTATTTAATTTTGAAAATTTGTTAAATTGACTATTCAGAAATGCAACATGATAATTAAAAAGGGACAAAGAAAGTATGATTCGTTGTAGATTATAAATTTCAAAGAGTTTTTTTTTTAAAAAAATCTTACGTGAAATCAAATTAGATCACATAAAGTGTAAGTTTTGCACCTTTTTGTTAGAGAAATTTTTGTTGGACGCGAAAGTTAAATTTCTGTTATTCATGTGGCAAACTTGCTGTTCTCTGCATTATTCCACTATATATTCTGTATTGGTTTCTTTTGTTTGAATCTATTTCAATAATTTCAAAGTTGAAAAATCTATTTGTCCCAAAATTATTAGAACCATTTTTGCATGTCATCGAATCCAAATAGACGACAACAACAACAATAATATACCCAGTGGAATTTCATAAGTGGGTGTGGGGAGGATAAAAATGTAGGCAGATCTTATCACTAGAGAGACTGTTTCCAGGAAACTTTCGTCTCAAAAATCCATAAGCAGAATAAACTAGATACGGAAAAAAGGAAAAAGGAAAGGAAAAACAAGGGAGAATGACTAATAACAAAAAACAAATAATAATATAAGACGAATAATGACAACACAAGATATAAATACACTACTAATCCTAGTAGCCTTCTATATCCCATGTCCAAACATCAACCCTCCTACTCTACCAGCCTACTACTCTAATTCGCGACCTCCACTCTTTTCTATCTAAGGTTATGTCCTCGGTGAGATCAAGTTTCACCATATCATGTCTAATCACCTCCCCCCAATACTTCTTCGGTCTATCTCTACCCCTCTGAATAACCTCTAAATCCAACCTCTCGCACCTCCTAACCGGAGCATCGGTGCTTCTTCTTTGCACATGTCCAAACCATCGTAGTCTCGCTTCTCTCATCTTGTCAGCCACAGGGGGCCACCTTTAACTGCTCTCGAATGGTCTCATTCCTAATATCACTCCTGGTATGTCCACACATTCATCTCAACATCCCCATCTCCGCGACCTGCATCTTCTGAACATGTGAGTTTTTGATTGGCCAATGCTCCACTCCATACAGCAAAGACGGTCTAACCATCATTCTGTAAAACTTACCTTTTAAGTTTAAATAGTATCTTCTTATTACACAATACTCTAGAGGCAAACCTCCAAATATTCCTTGAATACTATTCTAAATATATTGTTTTGCCATTTTAATAAGAAGCATATTACACATTATAACAACTTTTATTTACTCTTTCCGGATTCAGTTCCGACGTTGGCAAATTTAGCCCATGTGCAAAGAAATGGAACGCAGTTAGTTTTGCCTCTAAAATAGCCTGCTTCTAACACATGAAAATTTTAAAATATATTTACGTTTTGGAATTCTTCTTTTATATTTTATAATATTTATCCCCAAATGTCATGCAGTAACTAAATTAGAGATTTTATTTTGAAAATACACTCTGTCCCCTTTAAACAACAGGTATAGTTGTCTTCTAATATCCTTTTTAAATTCCCTTTCACGTTACCTACTTTAGATCTAATATTTTATATAATCAACTACAGATTTTTTTTAGGCTGTTTAAAATTAATTTTTTTAAATTCATAATTGCTAGTTATCAATACATCCTTTTAAAAAACAAGAAGTTAGTATAATGATTATTGAGTGCATTAAATCCTGAAAAGGACTTGTAAACAACCTACTTTTCAAAGTTATTCTGCCAATATATTCTTTGTGGCATGCACGTTTTTCATATATTTTTTCTTTTTTCTTCCTTTGCGTATTTTATTTTGAAGAATATAAAAACCTAATCATATCTACCAACCCCATCTACAAATTGATTTCAATAAAGACTTCATTCTATTTATTTAAAATGTAATTAGATTGGTGATGGTTAGTATTTGGAAAATGTGTTGCACAGTCACGTATCTCAAGGCTCTAAAAGTAATCAGCCACCTAATTCCACCTTCTTTCCTATCACCTACTCATAAAATCTTACAAATATTATTGATTTTTGTCACAATTTAGTTAGTAAATATATGTGAGATTTAAATGATAAGAAAAAAGGTAATAATGTAATCAAAATGTGTATTTGCTTTTCCTTTTTGTACTTTTCTCTTTAATTCTGCATGACATACTTAAGAGGAGATTTTTTTCCTTTTGGATTAAAGAAACTTTTAATTATGGTGGGAAATAAAGTTTCAAAATACTGCTTATTTAGCTCTAAGTCATTTTTCCATTAATTGGTCCCACAAAAAAAGGGTCCCAGAAGGAGTTATTCATCAAAACGGTGACGAAGCAATTTCCTTATCAGTTTGATGGGCCCTTACATGGCCGTCGATCTAGACTTTTTTGGGCCATCCTGGCCCACTTGCTTTTCCTTTTTTCTCCTTTTTAAAGAAAAAAATCATATGTTTCCTACAGGAATATGATTGAACACCAATTCCTTTGACACGTTTGGGAAAATGTCATACATGTTTGAAAGAAAGGTTTGGTAGGTAAAGATTGATCATAAATTAATTGAAATATTACAGAGGGATAAATTAATTGAAATATTACAAAGGGATTAAGAAGTATATAATACGCAAATTATTTTTGACCAAGAAAATGTCATGGATGATGTTAATAGTAGAGTTTTTTGGACACTACTTAGTGAAGTAGGTGAATTAGCTCATGTTTAGTGACATCATTGAACTGTAGTCTTTTCAATTCGAACTTTGCTGTTGGCACCGAAAATGATGGTTTTAACAACACTCTCAGTAATTTTAAAGAAGAAAATGGAACTTCAGTAAGTTATAGGTTTTCAAACAGAAACAAAAAGGGGCATGATACATAAACAAACATTCAAATTTGGCTTAACAGACAAGTTAAACGCTCTAACTTTGAGTATGCATGTCTAGACACCTCAGTTTGTCTCCTGTATATCAGTCGAACACTCCAACTTACAAAATGAACTTCTAAATATCCACGAGATATAGTGGGACAAGTTGGAGAATTTAGTTGCCGGTTGAGGCCAAGTTGAGGTGTCTAGCTATGTACTCTCAAAGTTGGACTACTTGTTGGCTGAGGTCAAGTTTGAGTGTTTGTTTATGTATTATGTCAATGAAAAGTGATGATCTTCTTCTAGCACTAAATTCTTGAATAAAATTAACTTGAAAAGTTTTAGTTTCAGTGCAAAGTGGAGGTGTGGGATCTGGAAATAGTTCTGGCAAGACAAAAATAGTTGCAATAGCTGCTGGAATTATAGCTAGTATAGCTGTTGTGCTATTTGTCGTAGCCATTTGCTTCTTATCAAAGAGAAGAAAACATCAACGTTCAATCCGAACTAAATCGGAAAACAGAGGTAATGTGTGAATCTATATATCATGATTAATAAGATTGACTAATATAAAATGCTTCATTTTCTAATGAAAGTTTCTTATGATTCCAAACCAGGCACTAGTGAGCGAAGTCAAGAACTTCTGATGAATGCAGCTATTATCCCAAGTAAAAGAGAATTTTCCGGTGAAACTTCCACGGAAGAGTTTGAATTGCCATTATTTGATTTCAGCACCCTAGCTATGGCAACAGAAAATTTTTCTGATGCCACTAAGTTAGGCCAAGGTGGTTTTGGTTGTGTTTACAAGGTAAAATCTCAGTTATATGTAAACCATAGAGGTATAATATAGAAGAAAAAATGATGGACAAACTCAATAAGATAATCTTTTGATCAGGCAATGCTGGTTGGTCGAGAAGTAGCTGTCAAAAGGCTCTCAAAGAATTCCGGACAAGGAGTAGAGGAATTTAAGAATGAGCTAAGATTGATTGCCAGGCTTCAACACAGAAATCTAGTCCGGCTTCTTGGCTGCTGTGTTGATATGGAAGAGAAGATGCTGATCTATGAATACCTGGAGAATAAAAGTTTAGATTCAATTTTGTTCAGTAAGTCTTTTTCATTATATCGTCTTCATGAGAGTAGTGATTCACAGCATTCACGTGTTTTATAATTCATGACTCACATTCGAATATGCTCCCAAGATAAACAGAAAAGCTCACTGCTTGACTGGCAAAGGCGGTTCAATATTATTTGTGGGATTGCTCGGGGGCTTCTATACCTTCACCAAGATTCAAGATTTAGGATTATCCACAGAGACCTTAAAGCAAGCAATATTCTCCTTGATAAGGATTTGACCCCCAAAATATCAGATTTTGGCATGGCAAGAATTTTTGGCGGGGATGAGACTGAAGGAAATACAAAGAGAGTAGTTGGAACCTAGTAAGCACACAACATAATTTCTTCACATCGTTCATAGAACCTTGAAAGCTGTTTCTAAATCTGTTTTTGTTTTGATGTAGCGGTTACATGTCTCCGGAATATGCAATGGATGGCCTCTTCTCTGTTAAGTCAGATGTTTTCAGCTTTGGGGTTTTGGTGTTAGAAATAGTAACCGGGAAGAAGAACAGGGGATTCTATTATCAAAATAACCAACTCAACCTTCTTGGACATGTGAGTTCCCAGATGTCATCTTCATTATTGGTAATACATTCATCATTTGATTCATTTCTGATAAAAGAAAGTAATCAATTATGCAGGCCTGGAGACTATGGCAAGAAGGGAGCGGCTCAGAGCTACTGGATCCATCTTTTGGAGAATCATTTTCTCCATCTGAAGTAATGAGATGCATACAGGTTGGACTGTTGTGTGTCCAGGAACAAGCAGAAGACAGACCAAACATGGCCACTGTGGTTTTGATGTTAGGCAGCGAAAGCGCATCACTTCCTCAGCCTAAAAACCCAGGATTTTGCCTTGGAAGAAGACCTCTTGATTCTGAGTCATATTCAACTAATTATGAAGAAACTTGCACTGTCAATCAAGTTACAGTTACCATGATAGATGGCCGGTAGTTGATGGTATCACCCTCAAAAGTGTATATTTACTATAAGAGGTTCACAATTTTCTCTTGTATACTTTCTCAGTTTTTGTCTTTGGGTAAGTTCTGTGAAAGTTAAAGAATATAATTAGGTCTTTTTTCTCATTACATACAATTGTGAGCTCAAAAATCCATCCTTTTTCATCATCAATGTGACAGTTCAATCATTCCTTTTCCATATCCTTGAAATCCATTGTATACTGTGCCATCATTGATGTGATTCAGAAGGAATATTTTGTGCTTTCATCTTCTTTGTATTTTTGTATCTACCTGCTATTACATCCCGCATATGAGTATATGTCTTGTTATTTGAGAGGACGACAATGGCTCCTTGCTGATACTTCTTCACCAAAGTTATCAGAGCTAACTCAATTATCTATACAATCATTTCTGTGTCGTTAACTGGGGTCTCTTCCCCTTTGCGGAATTCATAGAAAATAAAACAATTCTATGAAGTGACAATTTTAGCTATTGCTGTACTATGGATGCTAAGATGTGTAGATGTTAATACAGCTTACACTGAAAAGGAAATAAAACAGATTTCTTAAACAAACTTACTCGGTAAGGAAATATTTCATTTTAGTTAAAACTTAAAAAGGTTACCCTGCATTTGATCCTGTATCATGCTAAGCAACAATTATTACCTTTCTCTGATTACATGCTTAGATAGTCTAAATTCGACTAAAGTAGCTTTTGCATGTGAAGAAATGCTGTCCATTATAAAGGACTTCTACTATGCAACGGGAACTAACGACTGTTAGTTTGTAGTTTTGATGATTTGACAAAAGGGATCTAGTATAAGATTCGATCCCATGAGAGAATAAAATTCGTGGTAATTGAAAATGACAGTTGCAAAAAGTACCCTGCAAATAACTGCTTTAGTAGGTGCACATATGTTTATAGTATGGCAGACTTCCAGCTAATAGCATTGCTCCAACGGTTGTGTCTATCCTATATTATGTCCCTTCTACGATGGTACAAGAAGTTTTTGGCATTTTGAATTCCACAACCATATAGCAAACATTCTCTCAAGAAATATTCTATGAAGAACAACAATGGAATCCGATCGAGTTATCGTTAGTCTTAGTTGTTTTTAAATTTATACTTCTTTGCTCGGTATGTGTAAATCTAATCCTGAGTTATAAAGGAACTAGATGGTCATTTGAGTCTTTTGCTTGAAGCATAATTAGAATTAGTTATGTTGAGTTCTTGAAGTCTAGATCTATAGAGTTGATTGATTTAGTGAGCAACAAAGTAGTTGCTTAGTGAGTCCGGTAATTGAGTTGTTACAACAAGGGGGAAGGAATTAAGAGTTAATTCTTTGATTGAAAGAGTTCGTAATCAAATCATTGCTCTTTGAAGATAATAAAATTGAGTTAATGATTTTTTTCTCCCTGGAGTAAGGAGGTTTCTGCATAAACTTGTGTGTTCTTTAATCATTTATTCTATTCTTACTTAACTAAGGGACCAGGTCGAGTAATTACAACGAGAGCATATAAGCCATCAAGGACATTATTCTCCCAGGGAGAGATGAAAAAATCCATGCTTCATGTATAAATTGGTTTAATTTAGAAATTTTGTCGAGTTTAATATAACAAGCCTAGATTGAGAATCGGTTCAATCGCAATTATTGCAATTTATCTCCTTCATTTATTACTTGTTTGACCATTTTTTAAGATTTTGTTTGATCTGCCTAAGCATATTATGGAGTAATAGATTTAGATCAAACAATACGAGTAGTGTCCATAACATTTTTTATGTGGCATATGCAATTAACTTTTCCTAGAGGGGTAGGAATGACTTTGGCCTCTCAAGTATGCATTAAGGACAGGATTATCTCTCAAATAAATCTTCAAACCAAGATTTCACTAAAGATTACAGAAACTATGCTAAAAGAGGATCCTAT
>JBCEWC010017583.1:0-12423 GCA_038996855.1 Solanum aculeatissimum
ATCAATCCCACATACCTTGAATTTAACAAGAAGATTGAGAAGATTCTGATGAAGACTTGAATTTTCCCCAATTTCAATCTTGGTCAACAATGGGGGAATGAGAGAAAATTGAGAGAATTTGGGAGAGGAACTGAGAGCCTTAATGAATTAAAAGGGATTAGGGTTCAATTTAGAGGTTTTTAGGAGAGTTTAGAAAGCTTAAAATGACCCTAGGAATAATTAAAATTACCATTTAACCATTAATAAAATGGAGAATATAACTGAAACAGTCGCTAACGGAAGCACCCACACAGTTCGTGTAGTGGCTCATGGACCATGAACCTACCGTGTGGCTTAACTTGGTTCATTCCTTAGCTTGCAATCTTGGAAGACTTTTTGGACTACTCCACGATAGGACTCACGGTCTGTGAAACTGCACACGAACCGTACACTGGTCTATGGAGCCTCACTTGGCCTAGAGTCCTGGCCCTGGGATCTAGGCAGTCTCTGAATCACTCCACGGAGGCACTCACGGACTGTGAGGCATCACACGGACCGTGAAGTGGTTCGTGGAGCTTCACTTGGTTCGGGGCCTTGGTACAACACCCGTGGAACTCATTGGAACAGTCTATGGAGGGTTTCACAGGTCGTGAGCCTCCACACTGCTCGTGTTCCCTCCTATAAGGTAGTGCCTTAGTCCCAAAAAAACTTCCTTTTTTTCCAGAACACTTTCATGTACGGGCAGTCTCGCTGTAATGTTCATAACTTCCACATCCAAACTCCGAATCAAGTGAAACTAATTTCGTTGTGAAGATAACTCAGAGAGATTTGATTTGGTATATGGTGACTTACACAGTTCATCTCGTACCAAGATATATAGCTATTCAAAGTCAGTCCTTCCATACGGTTCCATACAAAACTCCCCTAACACGATTCTTTTGAATACGACCACTTAAATAGAATCCATAATCATAACTAACCAACCATAACAAGCTCAAAACAGACCTTGACCCACCAATATAAAGTTCAAAAATTTTTTGGGTCGTTACAGGAAGCATAAGCTATGACCTTACCTCTTTGCATCAAAACACATCCCAATCCCACTCTAGAAGCATCACAATAGATCACAAAATCATCAGTCCCATTAGATAAAGTCAACACTGGTGCAGTCATTAATCTAATTTTCAACTCTTGAAAACTCTTATCACACTCATCGGACCACTGAAACTTAACTTTTTTCTGAGTCAGCTTAGTCAATGGCGAGGATAGAGAAGAGAACACATTAATAAATTTGCGGTAGTAACCAGACAAACCCAGAAAACTTCTTATGTCAGTTAGAGAAGTGAGGCTAGGCTAGTTCTTAACTGCCTCAATCTTCTACATATCTACTCGAATACCATCACCCGAAATAATATGGCCTAGAAATGCCAAAGAGTTAAGCCAGAACTCACATTTTAAAAACTTTACATTCAACTTATTATCCTTGAGCATATGTAAAGCGATCCTAAGGTGATTAGCATGCTCCTCCTTATCTCTAGATTACACCAAGATATCATCAATAAACATAATCACAAACATGTCAATATATTGTCTAAACACTCTGTTCATCAAGTTGATGAAAGCTGCAGGTGCATTTGTTAACCCAAAGGACATTACCATGAACTCGAAATGATCGTATCGAGTTTGGAAAGCTATCTTCGGGATGTCACATTCTCTCACTTTCAATTGGTGATAGCATGATCTAAGGTCTATCTTAGAGAAAATGGTGGCACCCTAAAGTTGGTCAAATAAGTCATCAATTCTTGGAAGGGGATACTTGTTCTTAATAGTCATCTTATTCAACTGGCAATAGTTTATACACATCCTGAGGGTACCATCCTTCTTTTGAACAAATAGGACAGGAGCGCCTCACGGAGAGACAATCGGCCTAATGAAGCCCTTATCTAAGAGATATTTCAACTACTCCTTTAGTTTTTTCAACTCGATTAGAACCATTCTATACGAAGAAATAGATATGGGCTGAGTATCGAGAAGAATATCAATCCCAAAGTTGATCTCCCTATCAAGAGGGACTCTAGGCTAATCATCAGGGAAGATATCAGAAAACTCATTGACAACTGAAACTGACTCAAAAGGTGGAGACTGTACATCATCAGTCTTAACTCACATAAGGTGATAGATACATCTTTTAGAAATTAGCTTTTTAGCCTTAAGGTTAGAAATAAACTTAGCCTTAGGCACTGCAGAACTACCCTTCCATTCTATAACAGGCTCATTCGGAAATTGGAACTTGACCATTTGGGTTCTATAGTTGGCAAAGGCATAACAGGCATAAAGTCAATCCATGCCAAAGATCACATCGAAGTCAACCATGTCTAACTCAATCAGATCAGCAAGAGTATCTCTATAATAAGTGGATATTACACAATCTCTATAAACCCTTTCAGATATGATAGACTCAACTGTAGGAGTAGAAACACTTAAGGGCTCAAGAAGACATTCAGGAAGGATCTCAAACTTACTAGCCACATATGAAGTCACAAATGATAAAGTAGCACCTGGGTCAAGCAAGGGATATACATCATAGGAAAAGATTTGAAGCATACCCGTAACAACATCTGGTGTAACTTCCTGATTCTATCGATTGCCTATCACATATCGATGGTTTGTACCCCCGCCTGTATTAGTAGTGGCACCTCTCTTATTAGCACTAGTCGGTGGTGCTACCAAAGACTGAGCTCTATTACCTCCTTCACCCCACCTTCTCGTTGGGCACTCATTCTGGAAATGGTCAATTTGTCTACACTTATAGCAAGCATTTGTGCCCTCATGGTACTTACCTAGGTGGAGTCTACCACACTTTATACATGGTGGTTTCCCCCTCGAACCTTGAGTCACACTAGCTTGGGATTGAGAACCCTGAGCTCTGGAATTTTGATAGCCCTGTGATTTCTTATCATACCTGTTACTCGGAGCTGGTGCACTTGCTGAGGATATTGCATAGTTTGAAGATCTCTTCTGAAAATAGGACATGTCCCTCTTACCTTGCTTTTGCTGGCTAGGCTCATGCCCTACTGATTTAGCCTTCTTACTCAAATACTCCTCCCCATATCTCTTCTTATCCTCTTCAAGTTGTTGCACATAGACCATAACTCTGGAGATTTCCATGCCCAGAATCAACAATGTAGCTTTGCACTCCTTTTTCACATGTTTGCCCAAGCCGAATATGAACTTCCTCATTCTACATCTCATGTCAGGGACCATCTCTGGAGCATACCTGGATAGTTGTATGAACTTAAGGCTATATTTTTTTACAGTCATCCCCTCCTACTTCAAGTTGACAAACTCCTCAACCTTTGCTTCCCTCAATATTTGTGGAAAGAATGGGTCAAGAAAGACATTCTCAAAATCACTCCAAATGGCAGGTTCAACATCCTCACCTCGACTTTCTTCCCACTAACTGTACTAGACATATGTCGTATCCTTAAGCTGATAGAAAGCAAGTTCAACTTCCTCAGTCTCGATCACATGTAGAGTTTTTAACACCTTCCACATCTCATCAATAAAGTTCTGGGATTTTCCTCAACCTTAGACCCTGTGAAGACGGGTGGGTTCATCCTCAAAATATCTCTGAGTCTGGTTGTAGCAGTTGTCTCTTGGGAGTAGAGCTAGGGGTCTATGATATTTGGCTCCCACTCTGAGCGGCTACTAGTTGGGTGAGCATAGTGATAGCTCGTCTGAAATTAGCTTTTGTAGTAGGAGCAGGTGGAGCAGTGGATGCTTGTGGAACATCGATGGCTCTAGTTGGTCAACCTCGACCCCTCGTATCCATCTGAGTAGGATCCTCTGGTGGGGGATTCACAGCATTGGAGGCTGAAGCATCTCATTGGGTGGTGGTATTCTTAGGAGGCATGATCTGTAATTGCATAATGCACAAATCAGATAGATATTTTAATGGAGTTAAACGCTTATCACACGAACTCAGAATACAAGAGAAGTGTAACAATTCCTAATGTCCTATAGCCTCCTACTTATAAATTGTGGTGCACAACACACCCATAAATAAGACTCTACTTGACACTCAGAGACTATTGTTAACCCCAAAGCAAACCATTCGGCCTCATCATATTCGTTCAATCACATTCTAATAGCGAAAGATATCAATGATAAAGAATACTCAAGGAACTGCAATGATAATATGGAAATTGAAAGTCAAAGGCCGAACCATCTATCCATCAACTAAGCAAGACTAGTGCGAAAGAAACTATTCAGGAAATAACATCAAAACATAACTCGTCAATCTAGTCTATGAAGCCTTTAAACATCTAACTAACCGGTGTCAATGACAGGTCCAAGCCTACCTCAAAATAAAATAAAATAAAATAGGTCTAAACTTAAAGCTAGAAACAAACGTAGTATCCTCCAGAAGTAGGAGAGGACTCACCAAATCAACTGAACGTAACTAGGTCCTCAATAAAGCGCTTGCTGATGACCACTAGTACCTGTCTCTACATCATGAAAAGATGCAAGCCCAAATGGGCATCAGTACGTGGATTGTACTGGTATGTAAAATGCCATAATGAAACATATAAAGACAGGATAACATCAACTCAAAATAACTCAACTCAATAAATAGAAAGCTCAATCATCAAGTCAAGAGTCTAAAGTAAGAGATGTAGTTTAGACAATGACCACTCATATATATTCTAATCCAATCCACTCAGAGTACTATCAAGGTTTGTCTAGGAGTTTCTCTAACCGACAACCATCACCTATGAGCCGGCGATGATACAACGAAATAATGTCGTTTCAATATCCATCCAATACCTTGCCAGGGTAAAGGACATCCCATCAATGGATCTACAATAATAACATCAAGTCCTCTTTTTAGGACAATAAGAAAACATTCGATTTTATGATTCAATCCACTCCTACGCTGATAACGTAGTTATTGAGTTCAAGTTGGACTTACTCTTACTCAATTCGGTGCTCAATACTCCTCCCAAGACTCATTATGCTCATAAGATCTCAACTCTATGGTTAACTCATTCATCTAGTCTCATTAGACATTCGTCAACTCAGTTCATCACATCAATCATCAATTCTTTGGTTACATTCTTATAAGGTTTGGTTCATGACTCATAAATACTCAATCATACATCATTCGAACTCATAACATTCAAGAAACAATAATAGAGTTAAAGCATTTAAGAATTCTATAGACTCTTTAGGTTCAAATTTTACTCATGCATACTCATTTAAATACAATATGTAAAAATAACAAGAATTCAGTCTAGGGTTCATGTAGAAAAAGCAAAATAATCCATTTCTAGTATTTAATTCATAAAAATTGCAATTCACGTAAAATTATATAGATATACGATAGAATTTAAGAAAAATCTTCACTAAACATCCATGGAAGACTCAATTCATCAACAGTTCCATCGACTCAGATTATGGGGCATATGGAAGAAGAAAATTCATGTTTTAGTTAGCCTTATATACCTGAAAGTTTAAGTCTTGGAGCAGCTTGGAAGAATTCACAAGTTTTTTTGCTTCAAGCCCTAGCCCTTTTTCTGTCTTGAATCCTTGCTCTACGTTTGGAGGATGAGTTTTAGCGTGAAAGTGATAGGTTTTAGGACTTGTTTAGGTATAAAAATGTCAAGTCTAGGCTTTAAAAGGGTGGAAAAAATTAAAATAGCCCTTTAGAAAAAGCTGTCAAAAGTCATCCACGGGCCACTTTTACGGCTCGTGGAACGTTCCACGACTCGTGGGACACTTTCATAAACTTTTGGGCACATTTTTGAGGTTACTGGAACCTTCCACGAGACCTATCCATGACCCATATAATACTTTATGACCCACAGATGATTTCGTGAAGTCTGGAGCTACAAAATAATTTTCTGGACCTTTCCACGAAACCTAACTTTATGAGTCGTACTTCAATTCATGACCCATATATGATTTCGTGGAATTCCCTACTCTGGCAGTGTTTAGTAAACTGATCATAACTTTTGACTCCAAACTCCAAATGAGGTGAAACCAATTGAGTTGGAAAGCTAATTCAAAACGCTTGCATTTGGTAGGTCATGGGCTACCTAATTATTTGTGTGCTAAGAGTTATGATCGTTTAAAGTCAACCCTTGCAAAATCTATCACTATAAACTCCATTTATGGGAAGGTTTTGAACTCGTCTAAGTGTTAGAAGTCTCTAATGACCCTAATACACTTCTCACGTATATGAATGAGGCTTGAAACATGGGTACATATAAAAATAGAGTTATGGGGTGTCACTGTTTCAACTATTAATATAAATAAATCCCCCTTAATGTTACCCTAATTGAAAAGGTTGGACATTATTACATTAAGTATTAATTGAATGATGAGTACATGATTGACAAGAGGGGTTGTTTGGATGGTTGTCACACATTTTTATTGTTTAATTGTATTCTCAATATGTATCTTTATGTGCAGGCCGCTACCTGCTCTCATATTCTGTTGAATTATGTGACCACCTCATCTAAAATATTTTAGCCGTAAGAGAGTATTCTCAATATTTATGTTAATATATCGTTGTTATAACACTTTGATTAACAAATTCTATAACATATTATTACACTCTATTTTGAGCATTGGCAAGTAAGTTTATTTTTGGAGTACATTTCGTTAGAAGCAAAATTAGTGTGCTAGTTCAGATTTGATTAAACCCAATAATTTTGGTCATAACTTTATATTTACATAATAGGTATAAACAATTTATCTAAAACATGACGAGCCCCTGTGGCAAATTAGTTCCAATTAGTCAAATCTTTCACTATACTTTGCACTTTTATAATTCTTTTAAGGGGAGATAACTATGATGCTGGATAAGGAAAAGATAATGATATTTAGTAGTACCACCTACATATAAGTCGAGAAATTTTTGTTTCCTTTTTGGGCTATGTAGTAGAACATTCCATATGGCTTAGGAAAGGAAAACAAGAATCTGCGGTGGTTTCATCTTTGTTAGGTATTATGAATTTTAATATAAATTTCAAATTATTAATATATAATAATAATTAAGTATCTAATATAATTTACAAAATATGTATATGTAAAAAATATGGAGCTCACATAAACTCTTTTAGATTAAAAACTCTACTCCTATTTGTAGTTAGGCAAACTTCAGATATTTTCTTTTTTATCTAAAATATAGCTTAGTCAGGACTAGGGTTGAATAAAATCAAATTGAAAACTGCACCAATACAGGCCAAATTAATCTCGCACACACAAAAAATCCAACTATACTTGGGTTGGGTTGGTTTTTGTAATGATCCTGAAGGTCATTTCTTAAAACTTTTAGAAAATTATCATTTTACCCCTCCCAATAGTTGCTTCGAGTCATGTGTAATCAATTTGTGGGTGTGGTTTTGGAAATTTAGTGAAAATTTGAGATATTTTGAAATTTTTGAGTTTTGAAAGTTTAAATTATTGAAAAGTGGTTTTTGGTATCAACTGGAACTACGAGTATTAAAATGGAATTCCATCAGTTCCATCAATTTCAGAATGTGAAATTTGGTGTAGGAGCGTCGTCGCTTTCGTTTTGGAGTTGTTTCGTGGATTTGAGATCTTAAATTAGAACTTGAGTTATTTTTGGATCAAGATTTGACTTTAGTCAACATCCGGAGTTCAGACACCTGGATTGAATTTTCGATGATCATGTTGGATTCAGGAGGTGATTTTATGCCTAGAAAGGCTTTGGTGTATTTTTCAAAAGTTTTGAGGGCATTTTAGTCTTTTTAAGTGTCACAATTCTTACTCGCTATGATTGCACTCGCACTAACCTTCCGATGGGAGAACCATAACTACAACTCAACAAGTAAATAATACAAAATATACGAATTTAAGGATGTGGAAATAGCTTTAAATAGAAATCAAAAGTTGAGTTCCCATAAACTCAAGTAGAAAATCTAAACAATGCGCAATTTGTCCCCCTAGAACCTGAAAGTCATTATACTAAAACTCTATCTAATATTTCAAAACAAAGGGATGTTACCCCAGAAAAATATAAATAATAATTGTCTAAAATATCGGAGTCCGAATGAAAATGACTAAGATGATAAATGAATCCATAGAAGCTTGAATGAACTAGCTCACCCTTGAATTCGATCACTCACTGATCTCCAACTTTAGGTATGTCAACAACCGCATGAAAATGTCTTGTACTCAACAAAGAAAGAGCACGTGCAGTATTAGTACACACAACAACAATGTACTAATAGGATCACACGGCTATTCCAATAAGTAAAATATAGACAGGTAACATAACATAGTAAAATCACATATATACAACAAACACTCACAAATTACCAATTCATTTTCAGTATACAATTCACAATGCCAATATTAAGTGCAATAGGCAATGATGGTATTCTCATAGAACCCACACTCAAATTGTTAGTATATCGGAATGTAACACTTGATCCAATGTGTGTGGGAATATGACACCCGATTCAATATGTGTCAAAATTTGACACCCGATCGCACAATCACAATGAATGATACACAATTGCACAATCAAATACCAGGTTCATCATATGAAATTGATCATAGCCATTTCTTTAGGTTCACTTCGTCTTTCTCTATTCACATGCATGCAGGCAATATTACAATGCGGTTAATATGCACATATATCACAGAAAAAAAATCAACACCTACATCAAAACAAGTCTTGAAAATTTTTAAAGAACAAGAGTTTTCTCTTTGTCCAAAGCCTTGAGTCATGCTTGATCCAAAACAAGCAAGAAATACCTATTAGAGTCATCAATAAGGACTAGTTTATACGTGCTTTGAAATTTAACGAGCCAGCTCGGGCTGGTCAATTTTTTCCATGAGTGGAAAAACAGATAGCTCAGCCTATCAATATGGGTTGCGGACCTTGTCGGGTTAGTCCACTTTTCTTAAAAGTACATTTTTTATAATTTTTTAAAATTAAATTATAATTAAAAATATTAACATAAATACTGACAAGATAATATTACCTAGTATTAGTGTTATTATTACATATTATAAAAATATAATTTGTATCTAAATTCTAATATTTAAAATTTTAAATGGACTTTGACTTTGGACTCTTTTTATTTTTAATATTCTATTTTATGTTTATTTTTAATTATCTTTTTATTTAGACCACGTGTTGGTGTAATCCATATTGCTCAAGCTCCCTAGATTAGCAGACTTATTGAGGTTGCACTAAAATGTTTATTATTATTTTTTGAATGGGCTTCAAAAATCTTAGTTCAACCTTATTATATCATGGGTTATGCCATATGGATCGACCTGGCCCATATTGGCGGCTAAATATCACTTATTAACGAACAATGGCCAACAAACCAAATTATATCAAAATTCTAGTCCTTGACCATTTTCATGATCATCTTTCCCAACTAGGACTTTTTTCCACCATACATTTCAAGTCAAAACCGTTTCTTAAAAGGGTTTCCATATATTCTAAGGTTTAGCAATCAAATTGCAAGTTAGAGGGATAATTAACTTACCTTATTAAAGGAACAAGTGAAAAACTAAAGAACAATAGCCCTAGGTAAATTTTGGCCTCTCAGGAACGAAATGGGAGAATTAAAAATATTTTTGGGACTTGTTTTACTTAAACGCGATTGTCCGACCATGGGGCCACTTATTCCGCCATAGTGGCCCCGTCATAACGGGAATAATTCCCTTGGTATTTATCTCTCGATCCTCCATTTCACATCATACTCTGAAATCATGACATTGTAAATTCAACTCTTTGCACCAAGATCAATTTCGAAAGTTCTACGTGCTCGAATTTGATTTCGTAAAGATGTAAAGACTCCTTATTATTTTTTGCTATCAACTCAAGGGAGAAAACTCATGAATAAATTTTCAAACTATTACCAAATTATTCCAAACCTCACTTGACTTAGATTTCACTCAAGTCTATCCTAGGCTCAAATTTTTCAAGTTACTACTCATTAATTTTCTGACCAAAAATTTTTCCCATTGGTCTATCCATAATAATGGAAACAGGTCATTACATTGAGCCTTAAGTTACTTTAGATGTGAATAATTGAATTTCAGGTCAAGAAGACCTCAAATTCAAATTCTAATGATTCTATTGAGTTCAGAACGTTAATTTTAATAGCGTAGCATATATGATTTATGTATATAAAATTTCGAACAAATCTTGAAGGTCCTATTAGAAATTATAAAAGTGATTGATTTTTTGGTTTCTGGTGTTTCTTTCTTCGTATTCACAGAGGTGGCGACCGCGATTGCAGAGAGCTGGAAGTGATGATCGTCACGTTTGCAGCACATCACCTGTTAATAGGGTCGAAGGTTTTGTACTCTGCGCTCGTAGTATATCTACCGTATTCACTAAGTGCTCCATGTTATGCCTCCGTGTTCGCAGAGTCATTCCACGTTCGTATAGAACATGTCACCTGATAGTGATTTAATTACTAAAATTGAGATTTATTTTTCGGGTTTCATTTTGAGTTTGGGGAATCCGTGGGTGGCGATTTTAAAGAGATTTTTCAAGATAAATTATTGGGTAAGTACTTTTAACTTAAAATCTTTATTTTTCATTTATCATTTAATGACTCCAACTTCTAATTCTTGGTTTTGAACTTCAATTTTTATGAGTTTCTTCAAGAACATGAATTTTAGGTAATTTGATGATTGTAGGTTGATTTCTACTCTATTTTTAAAATGATTTTTGTTGTTGATTTTCAAATATTTTGAGAAACAAAATTATGTCTTAATTATCAATTTTGTCCTTACTTTATTACTATTAGATTTTTGAGTTGTTTTGGGTCCAATATCCAAAATTAATAATTTGGGTATGATTGTTCTTGTATTCTTATCGTGAATTCACATTTGAATAGACCTTGCTAAATTAAAATCCTGACGGAAGGGAAAAGCTCAAGTTTTGAATTAGTTTTCTTTATTATTTTGAGGCAAATGAACTTTTAAACTTTAGTTGAGGATGTGGAATCTTTAATTTCCTCTTACATGTGCTAGGGAGTAACAAAGACTTGGTTGTAAGATGAATTATTCAATGAAATATTCTAATAAGATGAGAAGGGGTAGTAAAATGCCAACGTGACTATATATATCTTGATGATACTTGATTTGAATAACTTGATTGATAATGTAGATCCTAGTATGAGAGGCTTATCATGATTGTTGATTTGGATTGTTATTATAGACTTTTTTTTTAATTTAATATTGGGTCATGGGCCCGGTTTTGTTAATTCATCCAAGAAAAAAAGGTTGGGCTTCAGAGAAGCCTTACAATTGATTTCAAAGATCCGGCCCAATGTTGGACCTTTATCTGAGAAATGTAGCCCTAGAATTTCTACTTTCCTATTTGCGCCTATTCCTCTCCTCTTTGTCGGTGGACAAAGATGTTTCTCTGGGTTGCAGCTCGAATTTGTTTTAAGCCTGTACTTTGGGTCTCCAACTATTTGCTTCTGCTATTAACCTGTCGTATCTCGACTATCAAAAGGTAGGTGTAGTTTTCTTTGTTTCTGAATATTGGTAAATGCCGTCTTCTTATGAAATTATCTCTTTTTTTTTGCAGGTGTCGTCTCCGATGTGAAAGGTTCTTCTTGAGGTGCTGCAGATCCAGGGTTCGTTTTGCAGATATGTCCTTGTTAGTAAGCCCTCTTGCTTCTCGCCTTGTGTGCTTTTGTTGTTCCATGTCTAACCCACTTTCTTTTCAGAGTCAAGAGGAGAAATGGAGTTGCTCACGCGATTACAGCGACTTTTTGCCAATTGCCAAAAGATTTGAAACCCTAACCGGGTCTGAGCTCTTCCTTTTGCTGGTGTTCATCTTTTTGAAGGCTGAAATATATAGGCTAGTTTGGAATTTGCACAGTAATAGTCCTTGTTTAATCCCCTAGTTGTAAATATCCGCTTCTGTGCAAACATGTCTGCTCTTTTATCTACTAGCATTAGCCCTATATTTTGTAGTTGCTGGCGCAGTTGGCCTTATTCTGATGGAAGGGATTTGCTGCTTGTCTGTATTTACTATCCTTCTAGCCATTGTAGATAGCTCTTTGAAGGACCAATACTGTTGCACACTACCTGTATGCATTGCACTGTTTACTATGTTATCTGCCAGTTGGTTTGTGTAACAACCCGAAAATTTTTGAAACTCCTTATGGTTGATAAATTATGACTTTATACTAGTCATGGTTGAAATTTGGTAGCCATGGGTTGAGATTAAGTGGACGAATGCAAAACGGATCATTTTGGGGTCTAGAGGGGCCGATTGGACAGTGAGCTTCGTAGAAGCATAACTTTTGGAGTGATCTGAAACATGTGACCTACTACATATCCAATTGACGATATTTGAATTATCTTTGCAACGCAACTTGTCTCACTCGATTCCGAGTTCGTATGAAAAGGTTATGGACAAAATAG
>JBCEWC010017584.1:0-12423 GCA_038996855.1 Solanum aculeatissimum
GTAAGCTGGAAGATTTCCTGAGATTTTTCCATACAAGTGTGTGAAAAGCAAATGGATATAAAGTTTGAGCAAGTGGGATTAGTTATATAGTTTGTCTCTCTATCTCGCTCTCTATTTCTCTCTATCGCTTTTGTGTGTGTGTATTAGGAAAAAAGAACAATGAACTAGAATGTTATATCTTGGATACGTTCATTACTAGGAGGTAAACTAGAATGTTGTAATCAAGAACCTGAAAGCTCAAAATAAAAGCCTCCTTTCAAAATGACTCTGGAGATTTGTTTCTTAGGAAGAAGATCTGTGGAAAGAAGCTATAATCTCTAGATAAGAAATGGAGGACTTATGGATCACTAAGGAATTGAGAAATTCCTATGGTGTGGATTGTGGAGATCAATCAGGAACCAGTGGCCAAATATATGGGGAAATTCCAGACTGGTCATAGGAAATGGAAGGAGGGCGTCTTTTTGGAATGATGTTTGGGTGGGACAACATACTTCGAAACATTTGTTCCCTGTCATCCACAACCTCAATCAGCAAAAGTAGGCAACAGTTGCAGAAATCAGAAACAACCAGGGTGGAATCTCACTTTCAGAAGATTACTCTATGATTGGGAGATAGAAAGTCTGACAAAGTCTTGTAGTGTCTTGGAGCAAACCAAAGACCTCACCATAGAGGAAGACGGCTTACACTGGTTGAAGACCAAGAATGGGAAGCTCACAGTAAAATCAGTATATGGACACTTTGATAGGCAAACTGTAATGTTAGCACCATGGCCTTGGAAGATGATATGGAAGGTCAAAATACCACATAAGGTAGCTTGTTTATCCTGGTTAGTTGCTAGGCGAGCAATATTAACCTAGGACAACCTCATGAAAAGGGGTAGACAGTTATGCTTCAGATGGCTTTTTTGTCTGTTAAATTGAAATAGAGAGAACAAGTCATTTCTTCATACACTGTAGAATAACAGAGAAATTGTGGCAGATGTTCTTAATTTCAGAGGTATTAGTGAGGTTATGTTAAGAGATATCTCAGATGTTCTTTATTAATACTGCCGTGTACATTGCTCAAGTTTATATGAGTCTTGAGTTTCCCTCTGAAGATGCATGCATTTGAACATTCTGTTCATCAAACTTTCGCATTTAAAGAGGAAATAATGTCTCTGTCATGAAATCTTTAGGGTTAAACACTAATTTTTTTTCAAAAACTCATGAAGATCGAACTGAAGTGTTGATTACTTTGAAACTAGGGACACTGCAACAGACATCTTCTAAAAAGCTGCCACCTGAGCTTCGCTACCGCTCCGCCCATACTGCAACAGTTGTATCTTCACACAAGGAGCCAAGAGAGCTTTTGGAGCAATGAGAATATTCAGTTGTATTTGTTTTCCAAAAGATTTATTTTGTTCCTTGAACAATCCCTTTATATACTGCAATGAGGGCGTCGCACGGACCGTTGGTCCTTTAGTACAATTAGAATGACATTTCACCAACCAAACAACTTTAACAGATGTATTCCACATGTATACTCAGAACTCCAACCTGATCGGTGAATTGGTCCTCGAATCAGTTTGTTAATCCTAAAAACGTCACTTAACATTTTCCCCCTTTTTGATGATGGCAAACAGATGTGCCCAGTTCCCCATGAATGCAAGAACCCCTATACACTTGTTCCCCCGACAATATGACTCATGAACACAATCTTCCCCTTTTGGCATCATTAAAAATACTAAACAATAAACTGAGAGAAGAAGCACAATGAGTAAATTTCAGGTATATGAGATAGCACAAGACAGTAAAAACATAGAAATGGAAGAACAGAAATAGCGCAGAGAATTAGAACAAAACATCATTTCATTTCAAAGTTGCATTCTGATCATAGCAAAATTATACAGAAAACAAGCCCAGGGCAGGGCAACCTAACAAAGAAGAGAACAGGGTGAGGGAACAGGACACAAATAGGATGCTGAAAATGACACGGCATAAACTAGGAGCTAGGAGGCTTTGGAACAAAGGACTGAAGAAGCAAAGTCATTCTGGCATTGGAGTCCTGGTGGGCCTGCAGAAGCTGCTGAGTAAGGGACTTGATCTCCAAGGCTTGTTTTGCATTATCCTCCCTAAGTCGGATTAGTTTTTCAGAACCAGGTCCCTCAGCCGCACCCTTGGCAAGTTGGGCCTTTAAAGAGACCAGTTTAATTTCCTTAGCGACCAGAGCAGTTGTGAGCTCTTCTACCTAGTCCTTAAGGTCTTCCTACTGAGCAAGCAAGTCAGAGACCTGGGACTTGCGAACACCAGCTCGACCCTCCCTACATTTACATTCCACCAGTGTCGTCTGAGAAAAGGTTTGTTTGATCATACCAGGTACTCCAAGTTGCAAACGGATCCCAAAAGTATTCAAACACATGGTTAAAAAGATACCTATAATCCAGTCCATGTCGGCCATCCTGGACAGTGATTACCTTGAGCATGTGTTCCATCATCAATGTAGGGAGATTAATGGTTTCTAGCTTGCTAAGAGCTTTCATGAGATACAGGTCCGCCATGGTGGCAATTGTCCTTTTTTAGTGCGAGGTAGAAGGACCTTATTCACAAACTCAAAATAGAGTTGATATTGACCCTTGAGAAATTTCTTAGACACAGTAGAGGTGTTCAAGTTTGGGACCTTCCCGGCCTCGACTAAAAACTTCTTAGCAGGGGACCTGTCTACCACACTACGGATACCCTCCCTATCCACCTTCAAAATAAAACCTAAGAGCTCCTCATCTACCCAGAATGAAATATCCCCAACAGAGGTTAGAAACCCCATCGTCATGTACTTCAAGATAACAATAAAACTGATGCACTTCCCATTCATGAATAGAGGGAATAGGTCACTCGAACAAGTGATCCCACCCTGTAATATTACTGCGTCAACCAGGTCCCTTGCTCATCCCTGGCATCCCTTTTGCATTTGGCTCAAGCACCCGCCCACTCAAAACTTTCTGTCCTCCAGTATTCTAACTCGATCCTCCTTAACTTTCTGTTTCTCCAGTATTCTAACTCGATCCTCCTTACTCATAATCTTTTCTACCTAGGCCCTCTTCAGGTGTGAGCCTGGTCCCCGAATGGAAACAAGGTCACTCCACTTGGTCTTCCCATCATCTATTTTCTTTGGTTCGATAGCATCAAAGCCCTTAGATCATTTTGAGGAGACCTTAATAGTCTCAGTGCGCAACTTGAGAGATACCAGATCCTCGTCAAATTCAGTAACACTGATAGCTTCCCCAGCATCAATAATAACTAACTTGTCACTTGGTACATCCTCATCTTCCACCACAGTAGTACTGCGAAGTTTTCTTTTCTTAGCAGCCTCGGATTTACTTGTTGCCATGGCTTCACTCATCAACTTCTTTTGAGCACCTCTGGTGGGATATGACTGGAATCTCTCGTGAGGGTCCTCACATACTTTTGCCTTACCCTTAACAGTGCCAACTTGGTCCTTCCCAGAAGAGGGGTTGGATGGAACACTGAGAGCATTCCTTTTGAGTTTCCAAATCAGCGAAATATTATCCTCATCATCCCCCTGATCCACAACATTCTCAGTTGTATTCAATAGCTTGACTTCACTCGGAGAGGTGTGATCAAATCGAGGAGTAGCCAGCACCAACTAAAGATCAGGTGAGCTGACCTCCTCTCTAGTAAAGAGGTCATCCTCCTTGAGGTCAAGCAACCCTTTAACCACCCAGTCTGGTCCCTCAGCAAGGATGTTTGATTCAGTCCCTTGGTCTACTAGTAGATCCCTATCAAAGTGTTTCTCAGACATCGATGAGGACGTGGGATCTGGTTGAGAGGAATTACCTTGGTCACAGCAGCAGCCAAGGAAGGTAATTCTTCAGTTGTAAAACCTGGTGCTCCACCAGGAGAATCAGGGGAACAAACCTGATCTCGTAAGGGAAGGGAGGAAGTGCCTTTAACAGGGGAAGTAGGTGAGGGAGAGGAGGGAAAAATAGCATGAGTCAGAGAGTGCAGTTCCTCAGGCTTTAGAGGGGTATGAAGGGGAGTAGAAGGAGGTGTATCAATTTTGAGACACATAGACATCTCATTACTAGACAACACTTGTTTCTCAGAGGGTGGAGAGGATTCAGACATGGTGAAATGCACAATGAAGACAAAAAAGAGAGAGTTGACAAAAAAGAGAAGATTTTACAGATTTGTGGTGTTGGGAAAGATGAGAAAAAAATGGAGAAATTAAACCATTTAATAAGGAGGGAAAAGAAGAGTCCAGTCCCTGATTGGTCATGACGCTTCGAGTACCGAGAAGGAATGGCGTCTGTTCAGAAAAGCTTAACGGACATGACAGGTCCTGATCAGTCTCATTTAATGGTACAATACTATGAGAAGAATACAAACCTAATAGGGAGTCAGTTCCATAATGAGCAGAAGTTTGAATGAGACTCTTCTAGTTCACTTCGTCCATACCTATGAAATTGCAATCTTGTACAAACCTAAAGTATACACGTTAGAAATTCAACTCATTGTGAATACTTACTCAGATACCTGCATAGCAGATCTAGCCAGAAATAAGGAAAGTATCACCCTCATGAAGATTTAGTGTATTTCTTCTTGATCAACCCCAATCGTAACCTGTTGAGTTCAAACTGATCCCTACAAAGAGGTTTAGTAAAGATATCGGCAATTTGATCCTAATTATTGCAAAATTTCATGCAAATATTTCCCTTTTCAACCTGGTCCTTGAGAAAATGATGTCTCACATCAATGTGCTTGGTTCTTTTGTGTTGGACAGATTTTTTGGCCATGTTTAGAGCACTAGTGTTGTCACACATCACAGGTATTGTATCAGTCAGTACACCAAAGTTATTCAATTATTGTTTGATCCAAAGCAATTGGGAGCATCAGGCTGCAGCAGCCACGTATTCAGCCTCAGTAGTGGACAATGCTACAGAATTTTGCTTCTTGGTGCCCAAGGAAATCAGGGATGTGCCAAGGAAATGAGTCATGCCAGAAGTACTTTTACAATCAACCAGGTACCCGGCAAAATCGGCATCAGCATAACCTACAAAGTAAAAAAAATCTCCAGTAGGGTAGAATAATGCCAAGTTGTTCGTACCCTTAAGATATCTAAGTATCCTTTTTGTGGCCTTTAAATAAGATTTCTTTAGATAGGCTTGAAATCGAGCACACATACCAACACTGAAGACTATGTCAAGTATGCTAGCAACTAAATACAGTAGCGACCCAATGATCCCCCTATACATGGTTGCATTCACCATAGTGCCAGAGTCATCAGCATCTAATTTTGAATTTGTCCGCATAGGAGTATCAATTGACTTAGCGTCTATCATTTGATATCTTTGCAGCAAGTCTCTAATGTATTTTTCTTGACTGATAAAAGTATCATTGGAAGTTTGCTTGATCTGTAATCCAAGAAAGAAGTTAAGTTCACCCATCATACTTATTTCGAACTCACTGTTCATTAGGTCCCCAAATTCTTGACAGAGGGATTTTGTGGTTGCGCCAAAAATGATGTCATCAACATAAACTTGCACAATCAGCAGAGACACAGTGTGTTATCAATTTTTCTTCTTTTGAATTCATGACTGAGTAAGAAGCCAGACAGTCTTTCATACCAGGCCCTTGGAGCCTGTTTTAAGCAATATAAAGCTTTGTCTAGCTTTATCACGTGGTCTGGACATTCAACATTTTCAAATCCAGGTGGTTGCTTCACAAAGACTTCCTCTTTAAAATATCCATTTAAAAAGACACTTTTGACATCCATTTGGAATAACTTGAACTCCATGTAAGTAGCAAAAGCAATCAGTATTCTGATAGCCTCCATTTTAGCAACTGAGGCAAAGGTCTCATCATAATCGATGTCTTCTTCCTGGTTGAAACCTTGCACCACAAGTCTGGACTTATTTCTAGTGCTAGTACCATTTTCATCCAACTTATTCCTAAACACCTACCTGGTCCCTATCATAGATCTGTCACAAGGTCTTGGGACTAGATGTTAAACCTTACTCCTCTCAAATTGATAAAGATCTTCTTGCATGGAGTTTGCGTAATTTGCATCCTTGAGAGCTTATTTGACACTCTTGGTTCAATAGAAAAGAGAAAAGCATTGCAGAACATCATATTACTAGTCTTGGACCTGGTTTGGATCCCAAAACCTAAAAGAGAGACTAGATTATCCATAGGATGAGAAGACTGATGTTTCCATCTAAAGGCCCTTACAGCTGACTGACTTTGACTTCTTATAGCATTATGATTATTATTATCTCCTGGTTGAGCAGAGTCCAACATTGAATTATGGTCAGCATCATCAACCTCGGGATCTCTTAAAGAGGTATCAAGGTTCTCTGTGAACTCTTCATCAACATCAACATCACCAGTCATATCATCATTGAAGGGGGAAGCAACAGGTAAGGGATCATTGATCAAGCTATCCTTTTTAAGTTGAAGAATCTCCTCCAGATCAGAGTCATCTTTAATTTTTCATATTTCCAGTTTCATCAAAAATGACATGTACACTTTTTTAATACAGAGGGTTCTTTTGTTGAATACTCTATAGGACTTGCTATTAGTAAAGTATCCAACAAAGAAACTCTCATCACTTTTTGAATCAAACTTTCCAACATCCTTTTTACCATTTATGAGCACAAAGCATTTACAACCAAAAGCCTTAAAATGACTGCTACTAGGTTTCCTTCCAAACAAGAGTTCATAAGGAGTCTTGTCTTTAAAGGACATAATTAGACACCTGTTTGTTACATAGCAGGCAGTGTTGACAGCTTCAGCCCAGAAATTCTTAGCTAGTCCAAACTCGATCAACAAGGTCCTTCTAATTTCCACCAGAGTTTTGTTTTTTCTTTCTACAACTCCATTCTATTGTGGGGCTTTAGGCGCCGAAAAATTATGATGAATTCCCTCATCTACACAGAACTTGTCAAGTCTTGAATTTTCAAATTTTGTACCATGATACGACCTGATCCCAGCAACTCTACTTCCAAATTGATTATGTACTTGCTTAATGAGGGTGATCAGCAACTCAGCAGCTTCATCCTTAGATCTCAGAAAGTGTACCTTGAATAGTCATCAACCACAACCAAAATATACCTCTTACCACCACGACTTTGAACCTCGACGGGACCACAAAGATCAACATGAATAAGTTCAATGGGTCTGGTGGTGCTTACTTCCCTTTTGGATTTAAAGAAGCTTCTAGACTGCTTCCCTTTGGCACAAGCTGCACAAACTTTGATAAGGCTGAAATTTAACTTTGGCAATCAACGAACCAGGTCCTTGCAAGCCATCTTGTTCATCAGAGATGGGCTAACATGACCAAGTCTTCTATGCCACAGATCGCTTGACTCATCTTGCACTCTAAGACAAGTAAGATTGTCTTCCTTGGTGGTTCTGAGATCGGACACATACATGTTTTTACACTTTTTTTGCTATGAGGATCACTTCCCTAGTTAACAAGTTAGTTACAGTACTATTCAGACAATAATTTCACCTCATTTCCTTTGTCGCAAATTTGAGAAATACTAAGAAGACTGTACTTCAAGCCTCGAACATAGTACACATCTTCAATGGCTTTCTCAAAGAATTTACCAATCTTTCCTATGCCCAAAATGTACCCCTTTTTGCCATCACCAAAAGAAACACTGCTACCATCGACTTTTTTCAAGGAGAGAAAGTTTTAATCCTTCCTGTCATGTGCTTGGAGCATCCACTATCCATGAACCAGCATTGACTGCTTCCTTCTGACTGTTCCTGCACAAGTTCACTTGTTAGTTTTGGGAACCCACTTCAGTCTGAGTTCCCAGTAATAAGATAAAGGCCTAATCAAAATTTTCTTGGTCCAACCAGGCAAGGGTTTGTTACTCTGCTTTGACTTGGGACCTGGTCCCTTATTCAGACCTCTTCTTTCAGAGTAATCAAATTGTTGCCTTTTCAGTGTTCTTTTGAGAATATCGCAGCTGCCCTTCAGGTGACCATTTCTACCACAGTGTAGACATGACAAGTTGTCAGCCACAGAAACATATTTACTGTGAGGATTATAGGCAGGGTCAATTTTGTTGACATAACTTAGACCCCTCTTTTCATGACTACTGTTGTTGGACATATCTCCTAACAGCTTAGATGAAGTAGTCCATTTCAATGACTTGTTCAGGTCCTCTTTGACCTTTAGCGGGTCCTTTTCCATCTCAGCATTTCTTTCTAAAGCAAGAATTAACTTCAGTTCAACCTTAAAGCAAGTTTATTTTCATTGATTTTACCCTTTAACTTAGTATCAGATTTAGATTTTGTTTCAATCAGCTTCAAGAGTTCATCTTTCTCAGTTTCTAGAGTCACCACTTTTACTTCCAAGTCAGATACATGATTCGTTAAAGTAATTTTTTCATCTTGAGAAACATCAACACTATTGTTTAACAAATCCTTTTCAAACGTTAATTCACAGATGGAATCAATGAGAACACATGCAAGTTGTTTCAACTTTTTGGTAGAATAAAGATTTAAGTTCTCTTTTAAATCCAGCAATGTTACTTGTTCCTCTTCTTCTTCTTCGTCATCTGATTGAGCCATGAATGCAAATAGATTGTCAAAGATTTCATCATCATCTTTCACAGCTAGCATAGAAGAGTCCTCAAGTTGTTCTGAATCTTCAGAGTCACCAGAGGAATTACCCCATACCCCCAGTGCTTTAATCACAATCCTGTTAGCAGTTGCCTTTCTTCTGAATTTCCCAGAAACCTGGTCCTTCCTTTTGTCCTTCACAACCGTTGAACCATCTTTGTATTCATTTTTTGCATGAAGACATTCTCTAACATAGTGCCCTGGCTTTCCACATCTATGACAAAGCTCAGCATTGCCCTGAAACCTAACAACATTTCCTCTCTTTGTGAACCCATGACTTTTCCTGATGATCTTCTTGAATCTTTTAGTGAGGTAAGCCATATCAACACCATCAATTTCTTCATCACTGTGATATGTTTTCAGAGCCAGAGTCTTGTCCTTCTTTCCTTCTCTTTTGGAAATATCATGTTGTTTGTTCTGCTCTTGTGTCTGAAGAATTCCAATTAGCACATCCCTAGTCAGACTCTTCAAATTTTTGGATTCTGTTATGGCATCGACTTTACTTTCCCAGGATTTTGGAAGCACCCTGAGAATCTTTCTCACTTGCTTGCTTTTACTGACAAATTCACCCAAGCATTTCAACTCGTTGGTTATGGTTGAGAACCTAGTCTCCATATCATGTATGGATTCACCTTCCAGCATCAAGAAATCTTCATATTAAGAGGTAAGCATATCCACCTTAGACTCAATAACCTGCTTAGTACCTTCATGAGCATTCTTAAGGCAATCCCAAATCTCTTTCCCAGATTCACTGGCTGAGATTCTATTATATTCCTCAGCACCAATCCCACACACAATCAGTTTCTTAGCCTTATAATTTTTTTTCGATTTTCTTCCTATCAGCTTCTGAGTATTGTTGTCTGGTCTTAGGAACCAGTCTGGTAGTTTCCTCTTCCTTGACTTCGACAGTAGGAACATATGGCTCATCAAGGACAATGTCCCACAACTCACTATCCACAGCCATAAGAAAGTCATGCATACGACTTTTCCACCATCCATAAAACTTTTCATTGAATCTTGGAGGCTTGGTGGATGATTGTCCTTCTTCTAGATTTAGTGGAGCAGCCATATTATTTTCAGAAAATCTCTGGGTGTGAATCGTATAGAGATCCCTGCTCTGATACCACTTGATGAGTAACTACGAATCTACCACGTATAGGGACCTGGTCCCTTGAAGTACTACAGATAGGAAAGACTAAAAGAAGACAAACAAAAGAGAACAAAACACCATATTTTAACGTGGAAAAACTCCTTGCTCAAGGGAGGAATAACCACGATCTGTCCAACAGGACTTTCAAAAACCAGATACACTAAATGAATGAGTAAACTAGACAAATACAACAAACACGGTTAATTTGACTCACCATTTCAACTTGCAACTCAGTTACAAGCAAAAAGCAACAACAACACAAACTAGTCTACACTCTCACCCGCTAGATGAAGCTAGACTAATCCGCTATAACTCTCTGTTCAACCCAAGATAGCCTAACTCTCAAAAGTTCAATCGTGTATGATCCAATTATATGTGTCGCATAATAAGAAATATATATATTTTGGTCAAGTGAAAGCCAGCGGCCAATTCAATAAACTCTGGATCATTAAGATGCGCCATATTGCAATTTCTAAATTTTCATATGGTATTCCTTTCTGTTCAATTGTGTACTACCTCTTCATCGATTGACTCCTACTTTCACTTCTAGGGAGTGAAAGTCACTTAACTGTAAGAAGAGGACTGGCTATGAAACAGCAATTACCCCCTCCATTGAAGCAGGGAGGGCCTCTTTCCCCACCAATACAACAAATCATCAGACCGCATCTAATTATTTTAGGATGTAATGCAAATGCCTTAGAAATCTGCGGGAAGCAGCTAGAAGCTAGCTTTAATATCAATAGTCTGCAAACAACCAAAAATCTCAGAAATAACAGAAAATGCCATTTAACAAATAGGTAGAGAAGGGAAGGAAGCAAATAGTTAGAGTAAATTATTTGCTAGATAATTGCTAAATTTGAAACTCTGCTAGATTCTGAAACACATCGTTCACGGGAGAAGAAAAAAAATATTGGATTCTCAACTAGATGATGTGCAAAATCCACAATACCTTAATAACAGTTTAAAATCACATTTATATCGGGTTGCAATCTCAAATCTGTAAGAACCAACCAATGTGGTGGTAAGAGGTTTAGATCTGAAGCAGAACAAGGGAGTTCGAATAGCAAGTACATCAGTGGAAATGAGGCTTACACAGACTGTAATGCGAGGGCTACTGGCGCCGAGATGCATCATTCACCGGAAAAGACACCTATTCAGTGGCGGAGGTTAGCACATCAAAGCACAGCGCAGCAGAGTATACTAAAGGAGATCTTTGTACCTTCGAGAGCTATGGGACGAGATCATCCTGATAGAATTGTGAAGATAGTTGCAAACCTAGAAACGGCAGACAGAGGAGCAGCGACTGGGCATCCAAAGAGACAGCAACGCCGCAGAGAAAGGGAAAGTGAAGTCCCAGGGTCTCCTTTAGGAAACCCTTGACTTTTATCAGATGATACGGACAGAGGCGGTGGAGGGTTGGGCCGGGGTTTGGGCTTTCTATTTTTATTAATCCTCCTTCAATGTAATAGGACCAAATGTAAAGAAAATTATTTGAAATAAAAAGCCCATGGCCAAAGTTTAATTTTAAAAAAAAAGTCAAATCCTTGTTAACATAACTCACAGAAGGAACTACTAATTTTCTTGAAGCAATACAATTAATGAGTTTTCAAATGATCAATTCCCTGAGGCTAGTTTAAGATATTTCTTAAAGTTGTTAATTCTCGCCACATCACTTATTTATTTGGTTGATAAGAGGAGCATACAATGTGCAGAAACCTCTATCGTTGATAAATATGAAATTCTTTGATAGCAAACCAATATTTGAGCACGCATGTATTTTTCAGCAATGGTCTCTTCACTACGTTGGGAGGACTGTAAAGTTCCTAATTTTTTTCTCATAGTGAAGCACACGTATGTGCTAAAAAAAGGAAAAAGATTTCATTTTGCATTATCATTCTTCTGTAATTGAAAGGAATTACTAATCAAAGCAATAAGCAGATTGTGTTCTTCTTGAAGTTTATTAAATTAAAAAGAGAAGGGCAAGCCCAGTGCCAATATGAATATCGAGAAATTCTAAGAAAGTTTTCTAATTTTTTTTCTCAAAATGTTATCACGAATAGAATAAAACCCTATAACTGAAAAGAAAAACAAACCCTAAAATTTAGATGCAAACCTAAAACACAGAAATATCTAATAAGCAGAAATTTTTCATGAAAAGCATGAACTTAAAATTCAACAACATGCAAAACTAACACAGAAAACCTATCGAGACAAACCCACAAAAAAAATTTAAAAGTCCAACTCAAATTAAAAAGAGGAGAAGGATGTAGATAGCAAAATCTGACAAAAATAGAAAAAATTGATCATGACTTTGTCAAATTCAAAACAGTCAACACTCGAATTGAAATACAAATCGAAGAAAGATGTAACATTAGAAGGGTAAAGATTGGACCTTATTGTCGATAAATCCAAGCATAAATTTCTACTATATTCATATCACTACGCACGATTAAGCACTGAGAGGGAGTGTTGAAAGTAGTGCCTCAAAAGCTAGAGATTAGTTGTATTACAAAATACAACTTAAAAGTAGGATTAAGTTCAATAAATCAGCTGCAATGTTGAGCAAAAATCTGATAAGTCTGTTCCTAATTTTTAGGCTTTAGTTATTGGAGATAACCTTAAGCTTATTTTACTCCTATTCTT
>JBCEWC010017585.1:0-12421 GCA_038996855.1 Solanum aculeatissimum
AACGGACCGTTTAAGGTCCCTTGGTCAAATTTTCAGTATCTTTCAAATTTCAGGCAGTCCCACTATTTTGTCCATAACATTTTCATACAAACTCGGAATCGAGTGAGACAAGTTGCGTTGCAACGATAATTCAAATATCTTCGATTTGATATGTAGTAGGCCACATGATTCAAATCACACCAAAAGTTATGCTTCTATGAAGCTCACTATCCAAACGGCCCCTCTAGACCCCAAAATGATCCGTTTTGCGTTCGGCCACTTAAACTCAACCCATGGCCACCAAATTTCAACCATGACTAGTATAACATCATACAATATCAACCATAAGGAGTTTCGGAAATTTTCGGGTTGTTACATTTCAACCTCCCCCCTTAGGAACATTCATCCTCGAGTGATAATAATATACTTAGAATCATATAAAACAACACCAGAACTAATATAAGACTATGTATTGTATCTTTAACACTCAAATTCAAGTCTATTCTTTGAAAATAGTTTAAACTCACACTGAAAGCCTCGGTGTAATGACCCTCTGGTCATTTTTGCACCTTTTGCATCAGTTACAATATTCCTATAGTGACCCCAAGTCATTTATAACTTGATGGCACTAATAGTTCTGTCGCCTAGTCGTTTGTTTGAAATTATGTAGTTTTTCATGTTGGGAGGCTTGTTAAAGTTAAAAAGTAAGTTTAGCAATAAAGATTAAGTAAACAGCCTTAGAACAGAACTATGATAGTTTCATCAGCTCTGGAATGACCAAATTAGGTTAGAAGCATGATCTGTTAGAGTACCAAGGTTTTTAGTGTTGGTTTGTATCGAATTTAGCATGTTAGCCTTCATAATAGACAATTAGTATACTTTGGTCAATATTCATGGATTCTGACAGTATGGTTAGCTCTGAAACGTCAAATTTGGTCTAGAATGACCTTTCATTCGCTTCTCGAGGTTTCCAAGTGTGTTTTGGGCACTTCGGTGGAAAGCGAGTAATTATGAACTTGGGAAGTAGGATCCATATTTGATCCTGAGAATTTCAACTGCATTATGATTACATAGTTTATCAAATTTCGAATGGGTTCCGAACACCTCATCAAATAATGGATCATAGCTAAAATATGGTGTAGGAATTTAACCCTCCGCGTTCACGGATACTAGGCAGCATGTACTCAGCATTCTGGAGCTGGCCCATGTTCATGGATCTTCAGCATTTTATGCTCCACATGTGTGGAGTGTATATTGAGGCAACATAAATGTTTATATTTCTAGATTCACAAAAAGATTAGAGAAAACTTCGATCAGCGATATCTCCCTCGTCCAGAAGCCAATTTTAGTGATTCAAAAGGCTAATTTGTGCAATTTCTTTAGAAACATATCGTGGAAGTGTCAAAAATTATGTGTGGCAAACCGTTTAAGGTAAATTTCATTATTTTTATACTGTGTGATATTAATTGTCAAAAACTTCGGATAGTGATTTCTTTGTCGTTTTGGATCAAATTCAAGTGAAACTTGGGTCTATTTGGTGTGTTTTATCAAGGTGCACACTGTGGTGTTGTCGAAATTAGCCAGTTGAACTGCATTTGAGCTTAAACTATTGTGAGACCTACCACCATTTTATGTTTTTTTTGAAAAGAAATGTCTTATGTTATTGGGTTGTTTTACGTTGTTTCAAGTATTGGATTGAGCCAAAATTTGAGGTACAGGCTCGGAAGAATATAAGGATTATTATACATGATTTGTTCCGGATCGGACCCATTTTCCCCTTTCTTGGCCCTGAATTTGGTTCAAGTCCATTTCTTATGATTTTAGTGTCTGAATGATCATATTGATGTTATGAACCTATTTTTGATAGCATGGTAGCATTCTAAAGCCACTGGAAAAGGTAAAGTCCCTGCAGAGTGATTTGGAGCATACGTGACCGACATTCAGGTAGACTACGATCTCCCTTCTTCTAGACTAAGTTGGAATATGTGAATATGGATGGAATTTCATGAATAAAGGGCAGGGAATTAGTAGGACATGTTATATACAAAACAAGTTTTGTTTAGCTGATTTTGAGATTGATGGTTACTTAATTTATACTGTGTTACCTTCTTCACTTGTTGGCATCTCGCTTGTGATTGAGTACTGATATATGCTCAGGTTTGTAGCTAGGAATGTGGTATATATATGTTTATGTATGGGAGTATCTTGAGCCTACTTGTAGTTGGTATATTGATTATTTGTTGTACTCTTAAGAATTTGATGATTGTAGGGCCTTAGGCTAGTGATGCCCTAGACCTTCGAGTTCAGGATAGATGTATGTTTGTATATGGTTTCAATGTGATTAAGAGTTATAGATCCTTGTAGACCGGGATAACAGGTTTGAGTCTGATAGATTTGAGATTTAGATAGGTCGTGACTTGAACGGAGGCCTTGTTATCTTCTATGCCCAGCCTTACACTACTGATACACATCTTGATCGGTTGAGGAAGAGGTTTACCAGACTATAGAGATGCTTTATGATGGCCAACATGCCATATTGGATCATTCAAAGGACACATCTGTGGTTCAAGGTTTAGGCTTTATATCCCCTGCTATACGCTTCTCGTACATCCATGGTTCGAGGTCCAAGCTGTGCAGGTTGAAGTTATGGAGGCCTGTTAGGATGAAAGGAGTTTGTGTATTCTATTAGAATTGCTTTGTTTTGTTAGTTGACTTGTTGGGTACCGTGTGGTTGGTACTCACCCCTTGCTTCTACATTTTTGTAGGTTATGCGCTCGAATCTTTGTGATACTCTCTCTTCTCTTTGTATCCGAGTCTTTCTGTGGAGATTAGTGAGGTAGCTATTTGTCATCTCAGTGAGCCTCATCCACCTATTTATGATCTTGTTCTACTTTAGAGACAACATCATTTGAGACTTGTATTATTCTTTCAAATCCATTATAACACATTAGAGGCTTGTGCACATGACAACCAGGTTTTGGGTATAACTCATATCTATAAGAATGCTTAAATGAAAAGAGAGGAAGCCATTGTTTGAAATATTTGAAGGTGACAATGTGTTGGTAAGAAGACTTTGATGCTAGTAACAAGTTCAGAGAATGGTAAATGACAAGTATGACTATGATATTCTGTTAGTATTAAGAGCATGTTCTTTGATGCAGTACTATGAGGAATATATGTAGTTTGATAAATTAAGTGTATGATCGTATTGAGGACTAGATAGGTTGATTATGAGTAGCAAAAAAAATATATAATTCAAAAAAAATGATATGGTCAAATGAATAAAAATGTTTGATAGAGGCACTATGAAAGGAGTATCTTGTAGCATTCGACTTTAATTTTGTACATTCTTATGTGACTACCTACTTTATTATGGGCATGATTTAGAGTATTACTCGTTGTCTATTCTCACTCGTGTCTTCACTCTTGTAGACGGATCCTTAGTGGTGGATCGGGTGTACCGATCCTGTAATTTGCTATTCGTAATGTAGGATGTTTGTGCAGACTTGATTATTTCTGTTATGACATATTTGGTATTGCCTTGGGGCTTGTTAAATCTAGCTCTATCGCTTTGAGGGTTATTTATAGTCACAACTATTGATCTAGTATTTTTGGCAGTGTTGTTAGAGGTTATGTATGTTTGAATGCATCATTCGCTAAGGGATTACTTGATCCTCTCCTTCGTTGGGTAAGAAAAATTTGATTCTCTATGATGAGTTTTCAATGTTTAAAGATCACATTTTATAATTTAAGCTCGTGAAAAGATTTGTTTGTAAGAATAAAATCTTAACAAGACCCATGACGGTTTGTGCATTAGAAGTGTGGGATGGTTGATTTAGATTCGCTTTTGATTATGGTCGGTATTAATTAAAAAATTTATCGTCGTTATGTAAGAAAAGGGTTTATCCTAATTGTTGAGTGATGGTCTAATGGATTGTTATTTAGATTGGGTTTATGAGTTAGTCGGTGACTTGAAAATAACTCTTGAATTATAGATTTATCAAAGTACGATTCGAAAGTTTAGTTCTTAATGGTTAATTTTGATGGAATGATCTTAAAAAGAACTTATCTTTCTTCTCATTCTTTATGTTCGAGGACGAACATGAGTTTTAGTGGTGGATAATGTAATGACCCATTAGGTCATTTTAAAAATAAATTCTCTCTCTTTATAAAAGATCCTTTTCGTAAATTTAATTTAGTTAATACCTTATATTATTTCTTCGATATTTATTAAAAATAAGTTAATAGAATTTTTATAAAAATAAATGAATAAGTAAATAAAAAGAAAGATAGGAAAAATAAAATAAAATAATATAAATTAAGTAAAAGAAAAACTAAAATAATTAAAAAATAAATAAATAAATAAAATAATGATAATAGGAAAAGAGGGCTGCGTGAAAAAATTATATGAGGAAACCAAAGCCAGAAGTTGAAGAACGGAAAAAAGGGGAAAACGCAGTAAAGAAAAAAATGCGGGGAAGAAAAAGAAAGGCAAAAAGGGAGAGAAAAATTATGATTTTCATCTTCAAGTGTCAAGGTAATTATTCTCGTCCTTTCTAGTAAGTTTTTATAATATTATGAATAGATTTTTAGGGTAGAAACGTGTACAATTTATGAAAAATATAGTCTAGCGTTCTTAGAATAGAATCTTGATTTGGGGGTCGAATAATGATCCGTTTTATCTGAAATTTGACATATAAGTTTATTTTATTATGGGTAAATATATTTTGAAAGAAATTTTCAGATTCGAATTCGAGGGCTCGGGGTGACGTTTTGACCCAATTTTTTAACCGAAAAATAAATATAGCAATATGAGTGTCATTGAATTCGTATTCTTACAGCCCTGGTCCGTACAACACCACTTGGTCCGGAGTCCAGCCCTGAACTTTGACTAATTCTCTGGATCAACACGCGGGAGGCCTCACGGACTGTGTAGTTACACACAGACTGTGTACTGGTCGATGGAGCATCACTTGGTCTAGGGTCCAGTCCCGAACTTTGGCCAGTATGTGCTAACCCATACTCTTTATCTATATGATATAACCATTTAGGGGTCGGAGAACACATCTATCCACCTTTTAATGGTTGATTCAGATCTTGGTATATCATTAATGGTGAGTCTTATATTCCAAGGACAACATCCACCTTCCATCTACCTTTATATATGTTGCTACTTCTTTACTTGAGGGTGAGCCCGGGATATATCTTGTCCCCCGCCCTATTCTAGACTAGAGGCATTATTGGACATCACAAAGACTCCTGTACGATTATATTATGTGACTATTTGAGATGAATTAGCTATGTATTATGTATGGAAGAGATGATTATGTTTATGCTATTATGATATGTTTAATGAGGATGTTCTTATGTGGAAAGTTCCAAGTCCCTTCTTGCCCCATAGCTTGTGTCCTACTTACCCACCCCTTAGAACGTAAGTTTTATGTGTTATGTGATTCATGGAAATCCCTTTCCCAATGATATCCTCATAGCTTGAGTGCAAAGTCGTGCAATCCTTTAGAATTATGTGTTTCTTATTACATTATGCACTTCCGAACCAATGATATATAAATTGATGCTATGATGGCTTGTTTAAGGACTCTCGGGTTCTCATTCGCCATGTCATATCTAGACCCTACTCTAAGGTTGTGACAATAATGGTATCAGAGCGCTATTTTTATAAATGATCCTCAGAGTCCAACATGTTGTGTCAAGTAGAGTCATATTCATGGGTGTGATGCGCGCCATACCTATGAATGAGGGACTATGATAACGTTTTAGGAATTATCTCACTTTGTTGTTTCTTTTGTCGTGCTATGAACTATTCATTGAGTTTTCCTAAACTGTGAGTGTTCTTGTCACTCTTTCAGAAGATTCCTCTGTGAAGAGCTCACCTCTCTAGACATTCCCTGGCTTATGAGGAACAAGTCCCTCAAGGGCCTATGGGGGAGAAAGTAACTCATGTTGAGTATCGAAACGTGGCTGCTATGTTGGCTCAGGTGGTGACTAATTAGGCTCGACCAGCTAATCCTACTCATGGTCAAACTCCAGCCTCTAGGGTGACAGATTTCACTCGGATGAATACTTTGGAGTTCTTTGATTCTAAATCTGATAAGGATGCCCAAGACTTTATTGATGAGATCACTAAAGTGTTGAATTTCATGGGTGTGGGTTTTGATGAAAAAGTCAAGTTGGCTCCTTACAAGTTGAAAGATGAGGCCTAAGTATGGTACAATCAGTGGGTAGTTGAGAGAGTTGTTGATGTCAAGGTTGATTGGAAAGAGTTCAAGTTTTCTTTCCTGGACCGTTTCTTTCCCCTTGAACTTAGAGAGGCCAAGATGAACAAATTTATTAACCTCAATCAAGGTAGCATATTTGTGAGAGACTATTCTCTCAAGTTCACCAAGTTATCAAAGTATGCTCCCATGCTAGCGATTGATCCCCGTACAAGGATACACAAATTTATTTCTGGGGTCTCTAATTTGGTAGTAAAGGAGTGTTGCACTACCATGCTTATTCGCGATATGGATATTTCCAGGCTTATGACTTATGCTAAAGACATTGAGGGGGAGAAACTCAAAGAGAGGAGGGCGAATGATTTTAAGAGGGATCGGTATGATGGTAGGTTCTCAAACTCTAAAAATGGTGGTGGAAGTGGCCGATTCTAACAAGGACAACACTCAAATGTGAGGGTTGCCAATGCTAGAGTTCCCCCTCCTAAAGCACTAGTTAGGGGTGGCCCATTGCTTCCCCGATGTGGTCAATGTGGGAGAGTTCATTCTTGGAAGTGTTTGTGGGGATCGGTTGCTTGCTTCGGGTGTGGTGAGATGGGCTACAAAATGAATGACTGTCCTAAGGCAACAAAGAAGGTCCAGGGTCAAGCAGCTCTGGGTGGTCAAGTTCAACAAAGGGCACACCTAGGAAATGCTCCCAGGAACAACAGGTTTTATGCTTTGCATGCATTCCAGGAGTTTGAAGAGTCTCCGGATGTGGTGACTAGTATGTTAGAAGTCTTTGATTTTAATATTTATGCTTTACTTGATTCAGGTGCAAATTTATCTATTATGACTCCTTTATTGATTATTAAATTTGGTTTGAGTCCCGAATCTTTGAGGGAACTTTATTCAGTTTATACTTCCGTGGGTGAGTCTATTATTGTCTGAAAGGTGTATCGGGGTTGTCTTGTTTCATTTTTGCATAAACTCTTTCCCGGTGACCTAGTAGAGCTTGAAATGTTTGACTTTGATATTATTCTTGGAAAGGATTAGTTACATGCGTCATGTGCCTCGATTGATTGTAGGACTAGACAAGTTAGATTTTGAATCCCTAATGAGCCTATTTTACAATGGAAAGGTAGTGATTCTGTTGTTAAAGGCCAGTTTATTTATTACCTCAAGGCCCAGAAAATGATTTCTAAGGGGTGCATCTATCATATTGTGAGGGTTAGAGATGTAGAAACTGAGCCTCCTACTCTTGAGTCGGTTCCGGTGGTTAATGAATTTTCTGATGTGTTTCTTGAAGATTTGCCTGGTATTCCTCCTGAGAGAAAGGTGGATTTCGGCATAGATCTCCTTCCTGGTACTCAACCTATTTCCATTCCTTCTTATCGTATGGCCCCGACTGAACTAAAGGAGTTGAAGGATCAGTTGAAGGACTTATTGAAGAAAGGTTGTATCAGGCCAAGTATTTCACCTTGGGGTGCTCTCGTATTCTTTGTGAGGAAGAAGGATGGTCGCTCTGAATATGTATTGATTATTAGTAGTTGAACAATGTAACCATCAAGAATAAGTACCCATTGCTCAGGATAGATTATTTGTTTGATCAACTCCAAATAGCCACTCACTTCTCAAAAATAGATCTTTGTTTGGGTTACCATCAGTTGAAGGTAAGGGAGTGTGATATTCCCAAAATAGCTTTCTGCACTCGGTATGGACATTTCAAATTTGTAGTAATGTCATTTGGTTTAAGCAATGCCCTGACTGTGTTTATTAATCTTATGAATCGGGTGTTCAAGCCATTCCTTGATAGTTTTATGGTTGTCTTCATTGATGATATTCTGATTTACTCCCAAAATGAGCAGGAACACATAGATCACTTGAGGTTAGTGCTTCAGACCTTGAGGGAGAAGAAATTATTTGCCAAGTTTAGTAAAGGTGAGTTTTGATTTGGGGGAAGTTGCTTTTCTTGGTCATATGGTGTCTTGTGACGGTATTAAGGTTGATCCTAAGAAGACTGAAGCGGTAAAGAATTGGCCTAGACCGTTAACCCTTTCTGATATCTGAAGTTTCCTTGGGTTGGCTAGTTATTATCAGAGGTTTATTGAGGGGTTCTCTTCCATTGCATCCCCATTGACCAAGTTAACTCAATAGAAATCCAAGTTTGTGTGGTCAAATGAGTGTGAGAAGAGCTTTCAGACCTTGAAGGACCGACTTACATAAACACCTGTCTTGACTTTACCAAATGGATTAGATGGGTTTGTGGTGTATTGTGATGCTTTGTGGATCGGGTTAGGATGTGTACTCATGCAATATAGTAAGGTGATAGTCTATGCGTCCCGACAATTGAAGGTTCATGAACAAAACTATCCGACCTATGATCTTGAGTTGGCGGAAGTGGTATTTGCTTTAAAAATTTGGAGACATTACTTGTATGGAGTTCATGTTGATGTTTTCACCCATCACAAGATTTTTCAATATGTGTTCACCCAAAGGGATATTAACTTGAGGCAAATGAGAGGTTGGAACTACTCAAGGACTATGACATAAGTGTCCTATATCATCCAGGCAATGCGAATGTCATAGAGAATGTCCTTAGTAGGCTATCCACGGGTAGTATGTCATATGTCGATGAAGGAAAGAAGGAATTGGTAAGGGATGTGCACCGATTGGCTAGGTTGGGTGTTAGATTGACCAACTCAAATTATGGTAGTATTCTTGTTCAAAACAGGTCTGAGTGTTCTGTGATTGTTGATGTAAAAGAAAAATAGGATTTGGATCCTTCCTTAGTTGATTTAAAGAAGTTGGTTACACAAAAAAGAATATAGAGGTTTTCTCCCAAGGGGGAGATGGTGTGCAACAGTATTAGGACCGGTTGTGTGTCCCAAATGTCGATAGTCTTAAGGAGGTTATCATGAGTGAGGCTCATAATTCCCAACACTCTATTCATCCGAGATCCACTAAGATGTATTGGAACTTGAGAGAGGTGTATTGGTGGCATGACAAGAAGAAAGGCATAGCTAAGTTTGTGTCAGAATGTTCAAATTGCCAACAGGTGAAGGTAGAACACCAAAGACCCAGCGATTTGTCCCAAGATATTGATATCCCTACTTAGAAGTAGGAAGATGTGAATATGGACTTCGTAGTGAGGTTATCCCGTACTAATAAATAGTTTTATTCTATATGGGTTGTTGTTGATCTAATGACAAAGTCAACTCTCTTTTTACTAGTCAAGACTACCTATAATGCCAAAGATTATGCTAAGTTATATATACAGGAACTGGTGAGGTTGCATGGTATATCGAGGTCTATCATATCGTATCATGGTACCCAATTCACTTCTTATTTTTTAGATCATTTCAAAAGGGGCTTGGCACTAGGATTACATTGAGCACCATTTTCCATCCCCAAACTGATAGACAAGCCGAGAGGACAATTCAAGCTTTGGAGGACATGTTGAGGGCTTGTGTATTGGAGTTCAAGGGAAATTGGTATGATCATATAACACTTATCGCGTTTGCCTACAATAATAGTTTTCACGCTAGCATTGGTATGGATCCATTTGAGGCTTTGTATAGTGGGAGGTGTAGGTCCCCTGTGGGATGGTTTGAGTTGGGTGATATGGCATTGTTAGGCCCGGACTTGGTGGTTGAAGCTATAGAAAAGGTGAAGTTTATTAGTGAAAGATTGAAGATGTCTCAAAGTTGCCAAAAGTCTTACTCAGATGTTAAGAAAAGAGGCCTCGAATTTTACGTGGGTGATTAGATTTATGTAAAGATATCGCCTATGAAGGGCATTATGCATTTTGGAAAAAAGGGAAAGTTGTGTCCTCGGTATGTCAGACCATATGAGATCGTTGAGTGGGTTGATAATGTGGCTTATAAATTAGAGTTGCCTTCGGATATGAGTTGTATCCATCCGGTGTTCCATGTTTCAATGTTGAGGAAGTTGGTTGGTAACGCTAAGACGATTGTACCTTTGGAAGGTGTTGCGGTTGAGGGAAACTTGACTTATTAAGAAGTATCAGTTGAAATTTTGGATAGGCAAGTAAAGAGACTTCGCAACAAGGAGGTAGCTTTGGTTAAAGTGCTTTGGAGAAAATAACATGTGGAGGGTGCTACATAGGAAGCGGAGTCGGACATGATGAAGCTACACCCCTATCTTTTCCAATCTACTCAAGCCTAAGGTACTAGGTTCTACCCTTTTCCGATTGGTCTTAATTCTTTAATTCTTGAGTTTCGTGACATGGCATGCATACATGTGCACAAAATAATTTGAATAATGTTTTGACATGAGTTTTAAATGATTTTACAAAATAATGAATGATGCATTATATTTTATGTTGAAACGTTCTTGTTTAAGTCGAGTCTTTTAGGCCTTGTTCTAGCCCATTCGAGGACGAAGGTTCCCAAGGGATAGATAATGTAACAACCCAAAAATTTTCAAACTTCGTGTTGATTGATTGAGGTCTGATTTGAGCCTACTTTGGTTGGCTCTTGAATTTTTCAAGTCTCTCTTAGGTGACCGTATACAAGGAAATCGCATTGGTTAAGTTTCTCTAGATGTCTTGTAAGAGCACTGACTTTAAGTGGCCATATCTCTATGTACAAAATGAACTGTGTGGACCACCACCAGTAAAATTTAAGCTCTTTGAGTTATCCTTCCAACTTACTTGGTTTCACTTGATTCAGAGTTTGATGTGAAAGTTATAGACCTTTTGGTGAGCCTGCCTACGGAGGGGATCATTTATGGATAATTGGCCAAGGCACTGCCTCACGGTAGTCTCACTGGACGTGTGGCACCTTATGGTCCATGAGGGTGGTCGTGTGGTCTCTCATGAAGCGTGATAAAGTGTTTCGTGATGGCCTTGGCCTAAGGGTCGATTCTATGTATAAGACTAACGTTCTGGGAATCGCATCAGCTTGATGGTGGGGTTCACAGGTTGTATGGAGCTTCAAGGACCGTGACCCAATCCGTGGGACATTTTCAGCTAGCAGCCAAGGTTCTGAACCAAGGGAGGCTCCACGGACCACCTCACGGTCCGTGTAAAGACTCATGGCTCGTGTGACTGCCCGTATGGTTACGTGAGGGTGAATTTTTCTAAGTATAGGATCTTTGCTAGCAAATCATTTTCCAAGTGTGGCTTCACGGGGGAGGTTCACGGATCGTGTGACCCTTCACAGTCCGTGTAGTTGACTGTGTGGGTATTGTTTCAAACTTTTCCCATCCGTTGCAAGGTTGTGTATCACCTTCAAGTCCAGGCTCACGGTAGGGCTCACGGACCATGAATCACTACACGGTCCGTGTAGTGGCCTTTGACAGTAACATTTCCAGTTTTTCTTCCTCATTCCATTAATGGTTTAATTATAATTTTTAAGTAATCCTAGGGACGTTTTAGAATTTTTAAGCTCTCCTAAACTCCTTATTTAGCCTTTACTCCCTCATTCAATTCAAAATCCCTTCAATACTTAGATTATTTCAAAACTCTCTCTTCCCAAAAGTTCTCTTCCTAGCATAGCTTGAAGGTTGGAATTGAAATTCAAAGGGGTCTTCTTCTTCAATCTCTCTCCTCTCTAAAGCTTCTTGATTATCAAGGTATGTGAGAATTTATTCATGGCTCCTTTCAACCATTAAGCCCCAAAATTATTTTCTTCAATTGAATTTATGAAATTATGCTTACTTTGAATTTGGGTCTTTTAAATTAGTGTTGATTTAATTAAATTGAAGTATGGGTTGTACTTATTACATGATTTTAAAGTGATTTAAGTTCAATTATCATGATTTACATTGAGATTATGAAGATTCAATTATGCATGTCACTTTAATTCTTCAATTCAAGCATGGGTAGTATGAATCATGATTTTAATTGTTGATTTCATTATGATTTAATTATGAATCTATTTTATTATATGATGATTTGAATGTTTATCTCCATTACACATGTTATTCATTAATCATTCATGAGCATAGATTTTATGAAACTTTTGATGTGGGCTAAGTCCCAAAGATATTTATGACTATGTTTTAAAGTTATGAATGGGTATGACTATGTTGTGATCATACTATGTCTATGATATGGCTTTTTGAGAAAATGACGGGAGTTTACACCATATGTAAATATTTAAGGGCGCATAGAATTGAGACTTGAGTCGGCGTGGACTATCCCCAAGGGTCCATACTCTTTTCTCATACCTATGTAAGTATGGAGCTATTCCTATGCATGAAAGTAT
>JBCEWC010017586.1:0-12421 GCA_038996855.1 Solanum aculeatissimum
TGGGTGCTTGCACCATATTGACATATTTTGAATACTTGATATGATAAGCTATGTAGATGGGCTACTCTTATTGCATTGATATGGAATGATCATGAAATATTTTGTAAACTCTTGATGGCCCTTGGCTTAAGCATGAACATGATTTGAACTATGGTTTGTTTTGACTAACGATGCATGTTTTGAAAATGAATGTGAGTCTTCCTATTTGAAGTTGCATGTACCTATACGTATTCCCGTGGGATGAGACTTAGTACCGAGGGATTGGAAGTGGGTGGACTATCTTCACAGGGTCCATACTCCTTTCCGTCAAACCATGTGCCACCATGGGTTTTCTCTCTATATGGGATGACTTGCATGTTTCCCCTTGTTTCAAGGGTGATTAGGGTACTACTTGGCAAGTAGTCCGGATTTGGGTAGTGGCTTGCTCGAGTCTTTCCATGTTGTTGGTTGAGGCCACATCTCTGATTTATATATATTGATCATAGGATTGCATCTCATGCATCATGGCATAGAATCTTGTTATATTGCTCTTTGGCTACGTGCATTCCTTTCGTATAACTTGTCCCCTTGTCATGTTGCTTGGTCATACTACATTGTCATATGCATTGAATGCCCGCATACTTAGTGCTTAATTGTGCTAACCCATATTCTTGTCTACATGTTCTAACCATGTAGGGAACGGAGACGATATCTACATTCTATCGGATGACGCTTGACTCTTGATTGAAGACTTTCTAGTGGTGAGCCCTTTTGTTCAAGGGCAATAGCCACCATCTATTCTATCTATTTTATGTTATGTTATTTACTTTTTTATGTCTTGAGGGTGAGCCTCAAACTTGTCAAGGCCCCGCTCATTCATGTAGAGGCTTGTCGGACCACTCTAGACTCTTGTACGTTGACTTGCTATGTTAAACATTTGGTTATGTAAAACGATGCTATTTAGCCTTGGATTATGATAATGCTCTTTTATTGTGCTTATGTTATGAATGTTGGGGATTTTGATTGACTATATGCTTATGTGAAATTGTCCTATTCCCGATATTGTCCCCATAGCTTGAGTCCCAAGTCTCAAATCCCTTAAAGCTTATGTGTTATGTGTTTAGCTTCTGCGCTTCTGAACCGATGATGTTTGTAATGATGCTATGATGGCTTGATCGAGGGCCTTCGCGTTCTCCTTTGCCATGTCACATCTAGGCCCCCTATCCGGGTCGTGACAATTGTCTAGGTGGAATATAAGTTAAAACTGCCATTGAAGATGGCTTTGGTTCATATGGTGTTCCATGTGTCCATGTTGAGGAAATTTATAGGTGATATGAGTTCTATTATACCTTTGGAAGATGTAGATGTTTGGTAAAATTTTACCTATGAAGGAGATTTGGTTGAGATTTTGGATTGGACAATGAAGAGATTTTGGAACAAGGAAATTACTTTGTTTAAATTCCATTGGAGTAACAAATAAGTTGAGAGTGCTACTTGGGAGGCAAAGACAGACATGATGCAACGATATCCTTATCTTTTTCACTCTACTTAAGACTAAAGTATTAAGTCTTCATACTTAAATTTTCTAAATTCCTTCATTCAAGCATTTAAATTTCATAATGCATACATACATACCAATGGAATTGGTTTTGAATGATATTCATTTTAAAGGTTTGAAATTTAATAAAAGTGATGGTTAAGTTGCATCTTTGTATTCATGATGGGTTATTGAATTTGATTTTGCTATATTCAAGCTAGTTTATATCTCATTCGAGGAATAATATTACCTAGGAGGAGATATTATAATGTCTCAAAAGTTGAAAAGTCAAAAAGTAAGGTTTCTAAGGAGTTTCACCCGAACAAATTCAACTTTGGGCTTGGGGTAACCACCACTGGACCATTCACGGGCCGTGTGGGTCACCATTGGCCGTGAAAGGTCCTTGTGGTGGGATTCCCCTTAGGTTCCAATTAAGGGTTACCTCAACGACGGGGGTCCATTAGTTGTGGGGCCCCTAACTTGATTTGGTAAGGCCCATGGAGTAACACCCTACAACTCAATTCATATGATCCAAATTGTTTTGTCTTAAGTATATAATCTTGAAACTATTGATGCCTTACATGTAACTATATTTTAAGGCTCATTCCTATATGTTTGAAGTGTATTAGAAGTGAATTAGGTTCATAAGAGACCTCTAGTACTTAATCAAGTTCAAAACTTTCCTATCGATTAGGTTTTTTGCATTAGATTATGCAAGAGTCAAATTTAAATGACTATAACTCTCAGAACACAAATAAGTAGGTGTCCCATAATATATAAAATTAAATATAATTGAATTATCTTTCCAATACCACCAAGATTGCCTCATTTGGAGTTCGGAGTAAACAGTTATGACGATTATACTATGGACTGCTAGAGTAGAGTTGATTCTACGACCCTTACTTACGGGTCGTGCATTGAACTACAACCCCTACTGTTAGCTTGTGGAATGACTCCTGTAATTCTATTTTTGTGTCCCACTCTACGGACCCAATTCTAGATTATAAAAGCTTCTATGGGTCGTAGTTTTGGTCTATAAAATGAGTTTTAGGACCCCAACATTCACCTCAGTTTTTACGAATAGATTCTACGATTTGTATAAGCTTCTATAGACCATAGAAAGTCCCGTAGATGACTTAGACAGTGTTTTTAAGAAAGGGTATTTTCATCCTTTCTCACTTTTAAGGCTAAACTTGTTAATTTTTCATCTAATTAAATCCCTAAATGCTAACCTTCAACTTCATTATGCTCAAAACATTCTCCAAACTTATAACGTAGTTTTCAAGAGAAGAATAACTAGGGTTTCAAAAGAATCTAGTGAGTTCTTCAAGAATCTACTTATATTAACTATCCTACGTTTGTTTTAGTATATTTAACTACTAATCTCCACTCAAGATCAAGTTTATAAGTTGAGATCAAATTTTCTCTATTGCTAGTTAATTTAATTGATATACTAGTTTACATATTTTTCTTGATGAAAATGACGGTTTTTACTGATTTCACTACGAAATTATGTTATTAAGTCATGATTACATAGTTATTGTTGCATTTGTAAGAAACCTATATATTTTATGAAAAGTTATTACATCCATAATATTGAGTTGAGTTTCAGAAATATTTAAAGCATCTGCATTTACAAGATAGCTGAGTAGTAAAATTATGCTTTTGAGACACATTGCATTGATCCATCTTCCACTCAAAGAAATGACACAAGATGAGAAAAGTTTAGAAAAGCTAAAGTTGGCTTAAGTCTCAAAAGATTAAAATAGTATTTTTAGTAATTTTACTCTTAAAGTTATACAACAACAACAACAACATACCCAGTGAAATTCCACAAGTGGGGTTTGGGGAGGGTAAAATATACGCAGACTTTACGACTACCTCAAAGGTAGAGAGGTTATTTCCTGGGAACCCTCGTCTCAAAAGTCTGTAAATAGAATAACTAGATATGAAAAAACGGGAAAGGAAAAGAAAAGGAAACAGGAAGATCAACTAATAAACAAAAAGTACATGGTAGTGTGTAAAACGATAAAAACATCAACATATATATGACGAATAATGAAAACCCAGGATATATAAACGTGACTAATCCTACTAACTACTATACCCAAAACCCAGACATCAACTTAATCCTACTAACATATTAGCCTGCTACTCTAATTCGCGACCTCCACTCTTTTCTATCTAGGGTCATGTCCTCGGTGAGATCAAGTCTCGCCATATCTTGTCTGATTTTCTCCCCCCAATACTTCTTCAGTCTACCTCTACTTCTTTGTGTAACTCTAAAATCCAACCTCTTGTACCTCCTAACAGGAGCATCGATACTTCTTCTCTGCACATGTCCAAACCATCGCAGTCTCACTTTCCTCATCTTATCAGCGACAGGGGCCACCTATAGCTACTCTTGAATGGTCTCATTCCTAATCTTATCCCTCCTGGTATGACCACACATCCATCGCAACATCCTCATCTTTGCGACTTGCATCTTCTGAACATGTGAGTTTTTGATCGGCCAACACTCTACCCCATACAGCAAAGATGGTTTAACCACCATTCTATAAAACTTACCTTTGAGTTTAGGTGGTATCTTCTTATTGCATAGTACTCCAGAGGCAAGCCTCTATTTAGTCCATGCTACCCCAATACAATGTGTGATATCATCATCGATATTTCCACTACTTTGGATGATGGACTCAAGATATTTAAAGTTTTCTCTCTTAGGAATAAGTTGAGTGGCATGCCTCACATCAATATCTATTTCATCCCTCGCAAAATTGAATTTGCACTCTAAGTATTCTATTTTGGTCTTGCTCAGTTTGAACCCTTTAGATTCTAGAACATGTCTCCAAATCTCCGACTTATCATTAACTTTATTCTGAGTCTCATCAATCAGTACTATGCCATCTTCAAATAGTATACACCATAGAACCTCCTCCTGAATAGACTGTGTCAGCTCATCTATCATCAAGGCAAACAGATAAGGGCTCAATACAGATCTCTGATGAAGTCCCATCTCAATAGGAAAATACTCTGAGTTTTCTCCTACCATTCTTACCCGAGTTTTGGCTCTGTCATACATGTCCTTTATTGCCCTAATATATACCAGTGGAACGCGATTAACCTTTAGGCACCTCCATAGTACATCCCTCGAAACTTTATCATAGGCCTTCTCGAGATGAATGAACACCATGTGGAGGTCCTTCTTTCTTTCCCTATATTTCTCCACTAATCTCCGAACAAGATGAATTGCTTTTGTAGTCAATCAACCTGGTATGAATCCAAATTGATTCTATAAAATAGGCACTTCTTTTCTTACCCTCATCTCCACCACTCTCTCCCATATCTTCTTTGTGTGACTTAACAAGTTGATACCCCTGTGATTGTTACAATTTTGAATATCATCCTTGTTCTTAAACAATGGAACCATTGTACTCTTCCTCCATTCATCAGGCATCTAGGTAGTCTTCCTAATAGCATTGAACAGTCTAGTCAACCACTCTATGCCATCCTTGACCATTTTCTTCCAAAAATCTATTGGAATCTTATCGAGTTTGAGTGCCCTCCCTCTCTTCATCCTACTAATAGCACGTCTAACCTCCTCAACTCTGAACCACCTGCAATAACCAAAATCTTGATGACTCTCAGAGTATGCCAACTTACCTAACTCAATATCTCTATCTTCTTTTTCGTTTAGGAGTTTATGAAAGTAAGCTTGCCACCTTAGTTTAATGGAAGTATCATCCACTAATACGTTACCCTCCTCATCCTTGATGCACTTCACTTGGTCCAAGTCACGGGCTTTCCTTTCCCTCTCTTTAGCGAGCCTATCTTATCTTTGCCTTTATCACTTAGCTCTTCATATAGGCACTCAAACGTTGTTATCTTAGCATTCGTCACCACCATCTTCTCTTTTGTCTTAGTTGTCTTACAAATCTCTTTAAGCCTTTTTTATCATCCTCATCCCTACACCCCAACCACTTCATATAAGCAATCTTCTTAGCTTTCACTTTGCCTTGGACTTCATCAGTCCATCACCAATCGCTCTGTTGTCCACTAAAGGTCCCTCTCGAAACCCCTAATACTGTGGTAGCTACTTTTTTAATGCAACCAACACTTTTGTCCCACATATTGTTCATATTTCCTCCACTACTCCAAGCCTCTAAATTACTCAACTTTTCTTTCATCTTTCATGAAAGGGCAGGAGTCATGCCCCCCATCTAATCCTCGGTTGGGCATTAATAACCTTTCTCTTCTTTTCTCTCTTAATCTATAAATTCATCACTAGAAGCCTATGTTGAGTGAAAATATTTCACCCAGAATAACTTTATAATTCTTACAAAGGCTTTTATCGCCCTTCCGGAGAAGTAAGTAATCAATCTGAGTTTTAGCTACCATATTACGAAAGGTAATCAAGTGATTTTCCCCCTTCGGGAAATATGAGTTAGCAATAACTAACTCAAAGGCTTTGGCAAAATCCAAGAGACACGTCCCACCTCCATTTCTCTCTGCAAACACAAAGCCTCTATGGACATCTCCAAACCCGCTAGTGGTTGCCCTAATATACCCATTAAAGTCTCCCCCAATAAAGAGTTTTTACGCCTTTGGTATGCCTCTCACAACTTGAACTGCCCGAGTACCATAACTTGAACTCGTCTACATCCTAGGCTTTGGTCCCTACCCATCTAGTCTCCTGAACACACATTATATTAATATGTCTCCTCTTAAGACACTTCAATAGCTCTATGGATTTTCCTGTCAGTGATCATATATTCCACGAACCTACCCTTAACTTAGATAGGCCCGTGCCCCTCTTACCACCCCTACCCCATACCTTCAGCCCCACCGACGACATGACCCTAGTCCACCATTAGATCCTGACGCCACTGGACTAAGAACCAATATCTCACTAGACTACAAAGATGAATAAGATACAAATCAAGAAATATACACTAGTGATAATATACAATAATAAAAAAACAAATATAATAAATGGTAATTATAGAAATATATGATAGATCTAAGAATATATCATACACGTCAACACAAGAAGCAATAAACAACAATACAAACAACAGTAATCAAACAACCAGCTACAAATCTCAAGACAGATAGATGGGATAATAAATTATGAAAATCTATCATAAAAGCCAACAAATATGGAATGTAGGCTCTCAAGATAGAATAAATGGTAAATATAAAAATATTGAAATATATGATAAATCTAGAAATATATGGAAAGGGCAACACAACACGCAATAATTCCACAACACAATATGTAAAATACAAGAAACATAAGGTACAAAATAGAAGAGTGCAATTGATTAAATAGTAAATAGAAAGATATCACCTAGAAATTTTGAAATGTCTCTGGAAACTAGGTGGTATTTGCCAAAAATACCAAATTCGCCAGAATCTGCACAATCCGTTGAAAAGGCTTGACGTCGCCGAAGCACTAAAAATATGCCAGAATAACTAGACGACCAAAACTTGGTAATTTGTTACTGAAATCTATCACGAGCTTCTCCAAGAACAAGAAAAAGGGAGAAGAAAGAACCAACAAACAAGCAACCGTATAATTTTTGTCTCAACAGTTAAATTTTTGTATCCTAAAAATTCCGCCAGAAAAGATGGGAGAAACGATCAAGAATTGACTTGCAGATTTTTCTGTTTTAAGAACTTATCATATGAAGAGTGGAATTTATGCAGAAAATGTAGAATTAAAGCTTCTGATTTAGCAATTCTAGAGTTTGTAAGAAAGAAAGTAGAATAGAAAAGATGAGGAAGAAGAAGCTACGATTTATCAAATAATCAAAAAAGAATTTAGATTCAGGAAAAAAACCAACAAAAGATTCCCAATCTTGAGTGAGAAATGATCACTAAAAATAGCAAATATTTCACAAATTTGGAATATAAAAAAATAAATTTCAAAGAAGACCCATATCAGCTAATTGGATCGACAAATAGAGAGAAGAAGAAATTTGAAGGAATCCTAAAAATTTTGATGAACTTAAAGAATTGCTTGGTCCAACTTCACCTCACCAGATTCTGAAATTGAAGAGACAGAAAATCAAAAGAGAATTACAGGATTCTTGATATTGGAGAAATTCTTTGAAATTTTGAAGAAAGATAGAGACCTTGAAGAAATCCTATATTCTCGCATGAATTAAAAACTGAGAATCTTGAAACAACTCCTCATATTCCACTGAGATGACCCAATTTATATGGATCCCCAACACTTTGTCCCTTACCCTGGCAAGGTATAGGATGACTTTAGAAACGTGGGCAAAACATGGTATCATCACGAGGCTCATAGTGATGGTTGTCGATTAAAGAAACTCCTTACGCTAAAATATATATTATTTTTAGATACAAATTGAGTTACATTTATGTATGCATTAAATCAGATATTTTACTTATATTGCATTGATAATGTCATTGAGTGATTTTTTGAGTTAAGCATCCTATCCTGAGTTTCTATTTTGGCTATTTTACATACCTTACATTCTACGTACTGACGCCCTTTGGCGCTGCATCATTTTATGATATAGATTCAGGCACCCATGATAGCAGGCATTTAGTAAGACAGGGTTTTGTTACGACACCTATCTTTAGTATAGTAGTGGCTTCATCAACAGAGTTAGTGAGTCAGTTCAACTTATTTATTCGAGTATTTAAAGAATTTATTAATATTTATATCAAAAGATATTTTTGAGATTTTATATATAGTATGATTGAAATTCTTTGAGTTTTATTAAATGTTTTGAAGGTTCAACTTATAAAGCTTTTGCATGCATGTTAAGTCTTTAGTTGAGTAAGTCAGTCTGGACAAGGGTTTGCTTGGGCACCAGTAACAGTTTTCGAGTGTCGACCATGTCCAAGGCGTAAGCTCAGGGCATGACAAACATGGTATCAGAGCACAAAGTTCAAGTGTTCTAAGGTGTCTATAAAGTTGTGTCTAGTAGAGTCTTGCTTATGGGTATGTTATGCATCATACTTATAATCAGGAGGCTATATGGCATTTAGGAGATGTCTCTCTTTCTTTTATACAATAGATCATACAATAGAGTTGTGTCATAAGAAAACTTATTCAGATTCATGCATTCATCAGATTCGTTCGACTACACCTCGTAATCCAGATGGTTGAAACTGTAAAGTTTAAATTCTTGTTGATACGTTACTCTCTGATAAAGCCTTTAGAAAATAAAGAGATTGCACAAGGCTTGAGAGGAGTTGACTAGTATGCCCAAGTCTATTTATTCAATTGAATACATCCTTATCTATACTAGTCGTGTGTTTGAGTTAAAGTAAGACATACTTTTAGATTCTCTTATATCCTTATCCATATTAGTCATGCATTTAAGTTAAAGTAAAACATACTTTTAGATTCTCTTCTCTAAACCTTTCTTAAAATATTATCCTTGAGAGGAAGGTTATATCTCTAAATGGTTGGTGCTTCCCCTTGAGAGAGTGTGATTAGAGGTTTTAGCATAGGTTGTAGAATAATTCCTAGAGCTAGGAAAAAGTAGAAACCATAGAGTGGGGATAATGGTTGATCAAGACATGTAGCAAGGAGTTATGTATCTATAAGCTAAGTAATGGAATGATAAGTCAAGTCACTTTTTGGATTTTATTAAATAGTAATAAGTATCTTCTAGCTTTCATGATAGAAGGTAGAGTAAAAGTTGTTACTTAGGATGAGTTAGATTACACTTGAACTAGAAAGATGTTTAGGTTAATTTGTCATTATTTAGTAAAGACCAAGAATAGGTGTTGAGTGGAAGGGTGGAGTAACTGTGAGTTGATATATCTAAGCTAGGCCTATGAGTTTGAAGGAAATCTCAATGATATTCATAGAGTTATGGGCTTAACTAGGCAATGATGTATAGTGAATGGGTATGTAGCACCTAGGTTTTGAAAGGGAATACAATGAGAAACTATAACTAGGTAGACTGAGAGACATTGATTGACTACTTGTTGTAAGGTCTTAGTGGGTGAATATTTCTTAGTTTCATTTAGTAGTCATAAGTTAGTGTTGTATATGAGAAATTATATTTCCATATGTTTTTAGTGCTAGATAGATACTAATCTTGAACTTTAGTTAAGTGTTATGATAAAAATAATGGCAGCATGAAGGTAAGGGTGATAGGTAGATATTTGATCTAATAGGTTTGACATAAAGTATGTAAGGAATTTAAGATGTTATCTTACAATAAATGAGGTTGTACCAAAGTGGTATTCTACTCTTAGATGAGAAAATGAACTGTGGCTAAGTCATTGGGTAAGAAGAGGTTTAAGAGGTACATCAACGAGAGTATATAATTAGGATAAGGTTTTAATTAAGTTTAAGATTTTCTATGTGAGCCTAGAAAGTATATTTGAGTTGCCAATGTGAAGTAAGTCGATGTAAGCATTCTTTATTGTCCTTAAGAGTTTGAATGAAGGTATCATATATAGATAATGATAAACATCCTAAATATAGAGGTAGACAGGAAAACTTAAAAAAGCGGTGATAATATGCTAGAAAGGAGAAGAAAGATACTAAGAGTTAAATAGAGTGGCCTTATAAGTCAATGCAAATAGTGACTATAGAAAGACTTTTATAGAATAAGGATAAGGTTAAGAGAAACACCTTAGAAAGAAGCCCTGCAAGAAGTCCTAGTACATGCAGTGGGAGAGTTTTGTAGACACGAGATTAACATTTCTCTAAGTATTAGAGCAAAATAAATATGGACCAGTTTAAGAAAGGTGGAACAGGCCTATAGCCTTATAGTGTAAGGAGCTAAGTCATGTGATGAATCAGATAGTGATGTGTTTATAAGAAGTTTTAGTGGTATATATATCCACTCTTACTCTACCATCTTCTCAAATCTTAATCGTGACATCTTGCATATCAACATTATATCCATGATCTATGCTCATATCTTTTAAATAAATTCATAGGTATGCTTAGTCTCTAGAATAAGAGATGAAGATTGTAGTCCAATGATCTCAATCATGCTCCACAAAATTTCATAATTTAGCTTCATGATATGGATCTATTCATATAAGCACTCAGATTCCATAGTATGCTCAGTCTCATGAATATGTGACTTACCCTCAGTGGCTCACAAAGTAATATTATGTCATGTGTATTTCTATTTCAAAAAAATCTCAATGAATCATGCTCTGGATCTCTCATTCTAAGCCCCTCCAGTGATTTTTTAAGTTTTGATGGTGATACCGATGATAGTAGTTGAGTAATGATAGCTAGGAGAAAGTTGATGTTTCTTGTTATGATAGTAGTGATTTGTCGTTCCATCTAAGGTAAATTGTAAGTGGGAAAGAAGAGCTATATGAGTTGTTGTTACTTAGAGCTAGATGAAAGCAGTCAGGTTGTCTTCTTGTAGTGAGGCATGATATGTTGACGGCTAGAAACATAAGAAGGTATAAAATTCTAAGAAGAGTGGTTACTTAGAGTTCATGGAGTGGTTCTAGTACTAGTCTTTAATGTGGTTTTATGGCATGTGGATGAATGTATGATGCATTAGGTGCTTATTGAGTAGAAACTGAGGTTTGTTTAATGTGGTGGAAAGGAGTAGTACTCTTGCGATGAAATTTCTTATAAAGGTATAGAGCATAAACTTTGTTGGTAGGATTTGTATGATCATTTTATATGTAGTACCCTATGACTTAGATTTAGGCTTGAATAAAGTAAGAACATGCAGTTAGACTTAAAGATTGGTAGATGTATCCATATACATTCTTGTTGGGGCTATAAGTTGCAATGATGAAGTATTATATGTCGAAAGAAGAGTGTAATCGAGAGGCATTTCTAGGCTTAAAACCCATCAGTGCTAGCATTCAAAGCACCATACTCCTAACCTTATTTCATTCCCAAAGCACCCATGTTCTATGTTGAATAGCTTCAATAGAGTGTGACTTATGTTTAACCTTGTATCATTTGTATCTTATGTGCCATGGATAATTTCCAAACTCTTAGTACGAATCCTTCCTATTTGTATTGGTAGAAAAGTTCATAAGAGAGAAAATAATAAGGGTAAATTCGTTCTCTTCCAGCTTAGTCTCACCTTCATTCGAGGACGAATGATCATAAGGGGGAGATATTGTAACACCTCACAACTCTATTCATAGGATCCAAAAATTTTCATCGTAAGTATATATGTACCTATATTTTAAGGATCATTCCTATATGTGTGAAGTGTATTAGAAGTGGATTAGGTTCATTAGAGACCTCTAGTACTTAGTCAAGTTTAAAACTTTCCTATCAATTAAATTTTTCACATTAGATTATGCAAAGGTTAACTTTAAATTACCATAGCTCTCAGGAAAAAAATAATTAGGTGGCTCATAATATATCAAATTAAATATCATTGTATTATCTTTCCAACGCCACCAATATTGCTTCATTTGGATTTTAGAGTCAAACATTATGGCCATTTTACTATGTACTACTAGAGTAGAGTTGATTCTATGACCCTGACTTATGGGTCATGGATTGTAATATGACCCATATTGTTAGCTCGTGGAATGACTCCTTCAAGTCCATTTTTGGGTCCCAAACTCTATTGATCCAATTACGAGTTGTAAAAGCTTCTATGGGTCATAGTTTGGGCCCATAAAAGAGTTTCAGGGCCCCAAAATCCATCTCCGTTTGTATGAATGGATTATATGGTCTGTATAAGCTTGTATGGACAAAGAAAGTCCCGTAGATGACTTGGAAAGTGTTTTTAAGAAAGGGTATTTTTGTCCATTATCACCTTTTAAGTCTAAACTTGTAACAACCCGAAAATTTTTGAAATCTATTTATGGTTGGAATTCTATGATGTAATACAAGCCATGGTTGAGTTTTGGTAGCCACGGGTTGAGTTTAAGTGACCGAATGCAAATTGGGCTAGAAAGTGGCCT
>JBCEWC010017587.1:0-12421 GCA_038996855.1 Solanum aculeatissimum
ACTCCTCCCAAGACTCAACATGCTCATAAGACATCAACCCTATGGTTAACTCATTCATCTAGTCTCATTGGACATTCTTCAACTCAATTCATTACATCAATCATCAACTCTTTGGTTACATTCTTTTAATGTTCAGTTCTTGACACATAAAGACTCAATTATGCATCATTTAGACTCATAGCACTCAAGAAATAACAATAAAGTAAAGTATAAAAACATTCAGGAATTCGATGGACTCTTTAGGCTCAAATTATATTCATGCATGCTCATTTAAGTGTAATATGCAAAGATAACAAGATTTCATTCTAGGGTTCATATAGAAAAGTAAAATAATCTATTTCAAGTAATTAATTCATAAAAACTATAATTCATGCAATATTATATAGAAATATATTAGAATTTTTAAGAAATCTCTTAAAGAACTTCCATGGAAGACTCAATTTGTTCACAACTCTAACAACTCGATTTATGGAGCGCATGGAAGAACAAAATTCATGTTTTGATTAGCCTTACATACCTAGAAATTCAGATTTTAGAACTGCTTGGAAGAACTCTCAAGTTTATGCTTCAAACCCTAGCATTTTTCTCCCTTGAAACCTTGTTCTATGTTTGAAGGATGAGTTTTATCATGAAAGAGATGATCTGATAGGTTTTAGGACTTATTTAGGTATAAAAATATCGAGTATAGGCTTTAAAGGAAAGGGAAAAGACCAAAATAACCCTTTAGAAAAAGTTGTCAAAAGTCATCCATGGGCCCATTTATGGCCCGTGAAAACTTTCATGACCCATGGGACACTTCTGTAAACTTTTGGGCAAAATTTTGAAGCTACTGGAATTTTTCACGAGACCAATCCATGACTCGTAGAAGGTTTTACGACCTGTAGATGGGTAGATGGATTAATGAAGTTTGGGGCTCAAAATCTGATTTTCAAAGCTTTTCCACGAGACCTAAATTTACGGGTCATACTTCAATCCACGACCCGCATATGATTTCGTGGAATTACCCTACTCTGGCAATGTTCAGTAAAATAGCTACAGGTTTTGACTCTAAACTCGAAATGAGGTGAAACTAGTTGCATTAGAAAGCTAATTCAAAGAGCTTTCATTTGGTAGGTTATAGAGCACATAAACTATTTGTGTACTAAGAGTTATAATCATTTAAAGTTTACCCTTGCATAATCCAACACTAAAAACTCAATTTATAAGTGTTAGAAGTCTCTTATGACCCTCATAGACACTCCATATGTAAGAATGAGTCTTGAAACATGGGTACATGTAAGAATAGAGTTATGGGGTGTCACAATATCTCTCCCTTTGGATCATTCGTCCTTGAATGATGAGTAACTCAAGTCTTATTAAGCAAGAACACTATTAAGAACTTAAATACCCAGATACTTAAATACTCATACTCCAGAAATCAACTTCAACTCAAGATTCAGAATTGAACGGCTATCTTTAACATCATCATTAGGCACGAATATAGTTAACGACATGCATACTCATGGACTCAAGAGAGACATCAACTCAGAGATAAGGACTCAACTTAACAATGGAAAAGTAACTCAGAGAATAGAAATGAATTATTACCATCAATTTCATCATTAGAAGGCACGAATAGTTGAGGGTATCTATCCTTCATATCTTCTTCAGCTTCCCATGTGTCTTCTTCAACAGATTGACTTCTCCACAACACTTTTAGAGATGCAACATCTTTAGTTCTCAACTTGCAAACTTGACTATCAAGGATTTGGACTGGGATCCCTTCATAACTAAAACTATCCTTCACTCCAATGCTTTCAACAGGTACAACCAAGGACAGATCTTCTAAACACCTCTTAAGCATAGAAATATGAAAGATCAGATGGATGGTTGCTAACTCTTATGGTAACTCCAACTCATAAGCTACATTTCCCACTCTCTTCACAATTTGGTAGGGACCAATGTATCGAGGACTCAACTTTTCCTTTTTCCCAAATCTCATTACACCATTCATGGGTGACACTTTCAAGTATACCCAATTGTTTACTTTAAACTATAGGTCCTTTATCCTAACATCAGTGTAAGACTTTTGGCAACTCTGTGCAATTCTTAATCTCTCTTGAATGATCTTTACTTTCTCCATAGCTTTATGTACCAAGTTTGGTCCAATCAACCCTGCTTCACCTACCTCAAACCATCCAACCTGTGATCTATATCTCCTCCCATAGAGGGCCTCATAAGGGGCCATTTGAATGCTCGAATGAAAGTTGTTGTAGGCAAACTCAATCCGAGGAAAATGATCATCTCAATCACCCTTGAAGTTGATGACATAGGCCCTCAATATATCCTCTAGGGCCTGTATCGTGCGCTCTGCCTGACCATCGGTCTAAGGGTGGAAAGCAGTACTAAGGTTCACCTTTGAACCCAGGCCTTTCTGAAAAGACTTCCAAAATTGGGCAATGAACTGAGCTCCTCTATCTGATAAGATGGACAAGGGAACTCCATGTAACCTAACAATCTCTTGAATATATAATCGAGCATAGTCCTCTGCCATATTAGTAGTTTTTACTGCCAAGAAATGGGTTGATTTAGTCATCCTATTAACAATCACCCATATCGAATCATGTTGTCTACGAGACCTCGGTAAGCCTATGATGAAATCCATATTGATTACCTCCCACTTCCATTCTAGAATTTCAAAATTTTGGGCTACTCCACATGGTCTTTGGTGCTCAACTTTTACTTGTTGGCAGTTTGGGTACTTAGAAATGAAATTTGCAATGTCTCTCTTCAACCCACTCCACCAATAAATCTCTCTCAAGTCGCGGTATATTTTGGTAGATTCTGGATGGATAGAATACCTAGAGTTATGGGCTTCTAACATGATCCTTTCTCAAATACCATCAACATCTGGAACATACAATATACTTTGGTATCTCAATACCCATCTCCCCCTTTGATGAATGTCATTACTTTCTGTTTATGTACACCTCCCTTCAATTGGAGTAAGATAGGATCTTGGTCTTGCTTCTCCTTTACCTCTACTACAAGAGATGATGTAGACCCGTTATGCACAAGTATTTCACCTTCACCAGATTCATCTAATTAAACTCCCAGTCATGATAGCCGGTGCACCTCTTTGGCCAACTCTTTCTTCTCTCCTTCCACATGAGCAGTGCTTCCCATAGACAACCTGCTAAGAGCATCAACAACCACATTAGCTTTACCTAGATGGTAGAGGATGCTCATGTCATAGTCCTTGAGCAGCTCAAGCCATCTCCTCTGCCTCAAGTTAAGCTCTTTCTGGGTGAATACATATTTCAGGCTCTTGTGGTCTATGAATACATCGATATGTGCTCCATATAAATAGTGGCGCCAAATCTTGAGTGCAAATACTACCGCAACTAATTTTAAGCCATGAGTTGGATAGTTCCTCTAATGGCTCTTAAGTTGTCTGGAAACATAAGTTATGACCTTACCTCTTTGCATTAAAACACATCCTAATCCCACTCTAGAAGCATCGCAATAAATCATAAAATCATCAGTCCTCTCAAGTAGAGTCAACACTGGTGCAGTCGTTAATCTGATTTTCAACTCTTGAAAACTCTTCTCACACTCATCGAACCACTGAAACTTAGCTTTCTTCTGAGTCATCTTAGTCAATGGTAAGGATAGAGAAGAGAACCCCTAAATAAATATACGGTAATAACTAACCAAACCCAGAAAACTTTTTATATCAATTAGAGAGGTAGATCTAGGCCAGTTCTTAACTCCCTCAATCTTCTACATGTCTACTCGAATACCATCACCCGAAACAACATGGCCTAGAAAAGCCACAGACTTGAGCCAAAACTCATATTTGGAGAATTTTACATACAACTCATTGTCCTTGAGCGTCTGAAAAATAATTAGAAGGTGATCGATATACCCTTCCTCATCTTTGGAGTACACCAATATGTCATCAATAAATATAATCACGAACATATCAAGGTACTTTCTAAATACTCTATTCATCAAGTCCATAAAAGCGGAAGGAGCATTGGTCCGTCCAAAGGACATTACCAGAAACTCAAAGTGACCATATCAGGTTCGAAAAGTCATCTTTGGGATGTCACACTCTCTCACTTTCAATTGGTGATAGCCTGATCTAAGGTCTATTTTAGAGAAAATGGTGGCACCCTAAAGTTGGTCAAACAAGTCATCAATTCTTGGAAGAGGATATTTGTTCTTAATGGTTACCTTATTCAATTGGTGATAATCTATACATATTCGGAGGGAACCATCTTTATTTCGAACAAATAGGATAGGAGCGCCCCACAGAGAGACACTCGGCCTAATAAATCCCTTATTCAAGAGATCTTTCAACTGCTCTTTCAGTTTCTTCAACTCGGGGAGAGTCATTCTATATGGAGGAATAGAGATAGGTTGAGTATCGAGGAGAATATCAATCCCAAAGTCGATCTCCCTATCATGAGGGACTCTAAGAAAATCATCAGGGAAGACATCAAGAAACTTATTGACAACTGAAATTGACTCTAAAGGTGGAGACTCTACATCATCAGCCTTAACTCGCACGAGGTGGTAGAAACACCCTTTAGAATAGCTTTTTGACCTTAATGTGGGAAATAAACTTACCCTTAGACACTATAAAACTACCTTTCAACTCTATAATAGGCTCATTCGGAAATTAGAATTTGATCATCTGAGTTCTACAGTTGATCGAGGCATAACAGGCGTAAAGCCAGTCCATACCAAAGATCATATCAAAGTCAACCATCTCTAACTCAATCTAATAAGCAAGAGTATCCCTATAATAGATGGACACTACACAGTCTCTATAAATCATTTTAGTTATGATAGGCTCACCAATAGGAGTAGAAACACTGAAGGGCTCAAGAAGACATTCAGGAAGGATCTCAAACTTACTAGCTACATATGAAGTCACAAATAATAAAGTGACACCTGGGTCAAGCAAGGCATATACATCATGGGAAAAGACTTGAAGCATACCCGTGACAACATCTGGTGCAATTTCTTAATCCTATAGATTGCCCATCGCATATAGATGATTTGTACCCCCGCACATATTAGTAGTGACACCTCTCTAATTAACACTATTTGGTGGAGTTGCCGAAGACTGAGCTCTATTACCTCCCTTCACCCCTCCTTCTCATTGAGCACTAATTTTGAAAATGACCAGTTTGTCCACACTTATAGCAAGTATTTGTGCCCTCACGGCACTCACCCAGGTGGAGTCTACCACACTTGCCACATGGTGATTTTCCCTTCGAACCTTAAGTCACACTAGCTTGGGATTGAGAACCTTGAGCTCTGGAATTCTGATAGCCCTGTGACTTCTGATCATACATGTTACTCGGAGCTGGTGCACTTGCTGAGGATGGTGTATAATTTGAAGACCTCTTCTGAAAATAGGACGTGTCCCCCTTACCTTGCTTCTGTTGGCTAGGCGCATGCCCTGCTGATTTAGCCTTCTTGTTCAAATGCTCCTCCCTATATCTCTTCTTATCCTCCTCAAGTTGTTGCGCATAGACCATAACTCTGGAGATATCCATGCCCGGAATCAGCAATGTCTCTTTGCACTCCTTTTTCACATGTTTTCCTAAGCCAGATATGAACTTTCTCATCTTGGATCTCATATCAAGGACCATCTCTGGATCATACCTAGATAGTTGTATGAACTTGAGGCTATATTCTTTGACAGTCATCCCCTCCTTCTTCAAGTTGACAAACTCCTCAACCTTTGCTTCCCTCAACTCTCGTGGAAAGAAGTGGTCAAGAAAAGCACTCTCAAAATCGCTCCAAATGGCAGGCTCAGCTCTTACCTCAACTCTCTTCCCTTTGATTATACCAAACATTTGTCACATCCTTAAGTTGATAGGAAGCAAGTTCAACTCCCTCAACCTCAGTAGCATGCATAGCTTTCAACACCTTCCACATCTCATCAATAAAGTTATAGGGGTCTTCCTCAACCTTAGACCCTATGAAGACTGGCGGATTCATCCTCAGAAAATCTTTGAGTCTGGTTGCAGCAGTTGGCTCTTGGGAACTAAAACTAGGAGCTTGTAATCTTCGGTTCCTACTCTGAGCAGCTACCAGTTGAGTGAGCATAGTGATAGCTCCTCTGAAATCAGCTTTTGTAGTAAGAACAGGTGGAGCAATCGGTGTTTGTGTAACACCTGTGGCTCTAGTTGGTCGACCCCGACCCCTCATCTCTATCTGAGTAGGCACCTCTAGTGGGGGATTAGCAGCATTAGAGGTTGAAGCATCTCTTTAGGTGGCGGTACGCTTAGGAGGCATGATCTGCAAACGCGTAACACATGAATTAGATAGATACTTTAATAAAGTTAAACTCTTATCGCATGAACTCAGAGTACATAAGAAGTGTAACCATTCCTAATATCCTATAGCCTCCTGCTTATAGAGTGTGGTGCACAACACACCCATAAATAAGACTCTACTAGACACGGCTTCATAGACTCCCTAGGACACTTGAACTCTGTACTCTGATATCAAGTTTGTCATGCCCCGGGAGGGTACCCTTGGCGTGGCCAACACTCAGAGACTATTGTTAGCCCCCAAGCGAACCACTCAGCCTCTTCACATTCGTTCAATCATATTCTAATAGTGTAAGACATCAATGATAAATAATACTTAAGGAACTACAATGATAATACAAAAATCGAAGGCAAAGGCCAAATAATCTATCCATCAACTAAGCAAGAGTAGTGCAAACAAACTAGTCAGAAATAACATCGAAACATAACTTGAGAGTCTAGTCTATGAAACCTCTAAACATCTGACTAACTAGTGACAATGATAGATCCATGGCTACCTAAGAATGAAATAAAATAAGTCTAAACACAAAGCTAGAAGAAAATATAGTATCCTTCGAAAGTAGGGGAGGACTCACCAATCAATTGAATATAACTAGGTCCTACACAGAGCGTCTGCTGAAGACCGTTAGTACCTGTCTCTACATCATGAAAATATACAGGCTCAAATGGACGTCAGTACGTGAAATGTATAAGTATTTAAAATGGCAGAATGAAACATGTAAAGGCAGGATAACATCAACTCAAAATAACTCAACTCAAGAAATAGAAAGCTCAATCATCAAGTCAAGAGTCTAAGGTAAGAAATACAATTTAGATAATGACCACTCATATACCATCTAATCCAATCCACTCAGAGTATTATCAAGGCCTATTTGGGAGTTTCTCTAACCGACAACCATCACCTATGAGTAGGTGATGATATAACGAAGTGATGTCATTACCACATCCATCCAATACCTTGTCAGGATAAAGGACATCCCATCAGTGGATCCACAAAAATAACATCAAGTTCTCTTTTCGAGACAATAAGGAAACATACAATTTTACGGTTCAATTCTCTCCTACGCACTGACAACGTAGTTATTGAGTTAGATTTGGACTTACTCTTACTCAATTCGGTGCTCAATACTTCTCCCAAGACTCAACATGGCCATAAGACATCAACCCTATGGTTAACTCATTCATCTAGTCACATTGGACATTTGTCAACTCAATTCATCACATCAATCATCAACTCTTTGGTTACATTCTTTCAAGATTCAGTTTTTGACTCATAAAGACTCAATCATGCATTATTTAGACTCATAACATTCAAGAAACAACAACAAAGTAAAGTAAAAAAAATATTCAGGAATTATATGGACTCTTTAGGCTCAAATTATATTCATGCATGCCCATTTAAGTGTGATATGCAAAGATAAAAAGAGCTCATTCTAGGGTTCATGTAGAAAAGTAAAGTAATCTATTTAAAGTAATTCATTCATAAAAATTATAATTCATGCAATATTATATAGAAATATATTAGAATTTTTAAGAAAACCCTTCAAGAACATCCATGGAAGACTCAATTTGTTCACAACTCCAATAACTCGATCTATGGGGCACATGGAAGAACAAAATCCATGTTTTGATTAGCCTTACATACCTGAAAATTTGGATTTTGGAACTGCTTGGAAGAACTCTCAAGTTTATGCTTCAAACCCTAGCCTTTTTCTCCCTTGAAACCTTGTTCTACGTTTGAAGGATAAGTTTTATCGTGAAAGAGGTGATCTGATAGGTTACGTCGAGTCTAGAATTTAAAAGGGTGGGAAAAGACCAAAATAACTCTTTAGAAAAAGCTGTCAAAAGTTATCCATGGGCCCATTTACGGCCCATGGAAACTTTCACGACCCGTGGGACACTTCCGTAAACTTTTGGGCAAAAGTTTGAAGCTACTGGAACTTTTCATGAGACCAATCCACGACCGGTAGAAGTCTTTACGACCCGTAGATGGATTCATGAAGTCTGGGGCTCAAAATCTGATTTTCAAAGCTTTTTCACGAGACCTAACTTTATGGGTCGTACTTCAATCCACGACCCGTATATGATTTCGTGGAATTACCCTGCTCTGGCAATGTTCAGTAAAATGGCCATAACTTTTGACTCTAAACTCCAAATGAGGTGAAATCAGTTGCATTGGAAAGCTAATTCAAAGAGTTTTCATTTGGTAGGTCATGGGCTACCTAATATTTTGTGTGCTGAGAGTTATGATCGTTTAAAGTTTACCCTTGCATAATCCAACACTGAAAACTCAATTTATTGGAAAGTTTTGAACTCGTCTAAGTGCAAGAAATCTCTTATGACCCTCATACACACTCCACATGTAAGAATGAGTCTTAAAATATGGGTACATGTAAGAATAGTTTAAATTCCAACGACACACCTTAAATATACATGGGTCCTATTATCCCCTTGAATTACTTTACAATGTAATATGAACACATATTTATTTTTAATTGGACATTTTTATAATTAATTGACATTAAAACTTAAGTTGATATCCTTTTAATTAAATTTCTTTTTTCTCTTTATGGAATAAAGTCAGATTTTTTTAACCAATTTTAGAAATTCAAAAAAAAAATCCTAATATAACTAAAGTGTTGAAATTTTTGTGTGTGTGTGTTTTTCATCAATTTGACTAGTATTAAAAAAATTATTTTTCCTTTTAACCTTTATCTCAAACACTTAAAATTCACTAATGGAAAAAAAATTGCATATTAAAATTTTAATTTAGGGAAAGCCCATTTTTTCAAAAAAATAAATTTAATTACCCTCCCCCTCTTCAATTATTCACATCATACTCCAATTCTATCCCCCAACCCGACTCTCTCTCCCCCCCCCCCCCACCAGCTTTAGATTCACCCCTATCACCATTACCATCCCCAACCCTAACCCCGCCCTCCGCTTCGGTTCCCCATCCACCCCAACCCCTACCCTCCCCCGCCCTTCATTTTCGTTCTCCATTCGTCCCCACCTCTACTTTCACCATCAATTTGTTTCAATATTTCTTCAAATTCTCCATGGTGATAGAACATTGTGTCTCCTTTCTTAATTCAGTTAGAAAAAAAAAATCAATTTTCAACTCTTCTCAAATTACACTTTCAATTTTAGATAGTCTCTTTAAGGAAGACTTTTTTATCAAGTTTGATGAAGCTTATTTTTTTACTTTTTTTATTCAATTATTGGGTGGAAGATATCAAATATTTTAAAGTTTAGATTTAATAATTAGAATTTTTTAGGATTGACGTGGTATTTCATAGTGGATTTGAAGGTGGGTGATAAAATATATGTTTTAACATATCGTGGTGGAAAAATAAAATTGACAGTGGACACATTTTTTTTTAATTTAATTTTGGGTCAGGCCCATTTTATTAATATTCATAGAAACGGATGGGCTCAAGGAGCCCAATACAAATGACCCGGTTGAGTCAGTGGACTTTGTCTATAAAAGCAAACCCTAGGTTTCCTAATAGATCCCCTAAGTTCCCTCCCTGAATTTGTTGATGGTGAAGAAATGAATTTGTTGATGGTGGGTCATTATTTTCATGATAATTGCTATGAGTTTTAATGATGAAAATAGTGAATTTAGTGGTTATGCGGTGGGTGTAAACTACATAGAATTTTGTTTTTAGATTTGATAATTTATTGATGTTACGTTGAGATAACGATGATGTGGAGATGAGTGTAAAACACCTTTCATTATGTGAGTGGTAATATATGTGTAAGAATGTGTTAAAGGTATGTTTATGACACTTTAAAATAATTTAGAGGGGGGGAAGAGGGGAGGGGAGGGGAGGGGTAATATGACCCATGTATAGTGAAGATATGTTAATAGGATTTCGGCTATAGTTGAGGGGGTGCTTATGCATTCTCCCAAAAATTAACTAACAAGATATCAACTTAAGTTTTAATGTTTGTTAATTATAAAAATGTCCAATTAAAAATAAATGTGACCATATTAATAAAATTTTAATAATTCTTTTTCCTGACATGCATCTAAGAGATGAACGTACTCTCTGTGTCACCTCAACACTGAAGAGTATGCTTATTACACATTAAAATAATCTACAGGTAATATGACTCATGTATAACTAAAGTTTTCATTGGGATTTCAACTATAGTTGAAGAGGATACTTGTCACGCCCTGAAAGGGTACCCTTGGCGTGGCTGACACTCAGAGACTATTGCAAGCCCCCAAGCGAACCACTAGACCTCCTCACATTCGTTCAATCATATTCTAATAGTAGAAAACATCAATGATAAAGAATACTCAAGAAACTGCAATGATAATACGGAAATCAAAGGCCAAAGGCCAAAAAATCTATCCATCAACTAAGCAAGACTAGTGCGAAAGAAACTAGTCAGAAATAACATCAAAACATAACTCGAGAGTCTAGTCTATGAAACCTCTAAACATCTGACTAACTGGTGCCAATGACAGGTTCATGACTACCTCAGAATGAAATAAAATAAGTCTTAACTCAAAGCTAGAAAGAAACATAGTATACTCCGAAAGTAGGAGAGGACTCACCAATCAACTTAATATAACTAGGTCCTCAACGGAGAGCCTATTGATGACCGCTAGTACCTATCTCTGCATCATAAAAAGGTGTAGGCCTAAATGGACGTTATTACGTGGAATGTACGAGTATGTAAAATGGAAGAATAATACATGTAAAAATAGGATAACATCAACTCAAAATAACTCAACTCAATAAATAGGAAGCTCAATCATCAAGTCAAAAGTCTAAGGTAAGAAATATAGTTTATACAATGACCACTCATATACCATCTAATTCAATCCACTTAGAGTATTATCAAAGCCTATTTGGGAGTTTCTATAATCGATAACTATCACCTATAAGCCAGTGATGATACAATGAAGCGATATTGTTACCACATCTGTAACAACCCAAAAAATTTTCAAAATCTCCTTATGATTGGCCTCATATGATATACTAATGATCATGGTTAAGTTTTGGTAGCCACGGATGTAATTAAGTGGTCGAATGCAAGTTGGGCTAGTTAGTGGCCTAGAGGGACAGTTTCGACAGTGTACTTCAAACAGTCATACCTTTTGTTGTAGGATGCACCATGTGAGATACTACATATCAAATTGAATCTCTTTGTGTTAGCTTTGCAACTCAACTGGTTTCACTCAATTTGGAGTTCGGATGAGGGAGATATGGCCCAAACAGTGAGACTGTCTGAAATTCGAAAGTCATTGGAGATAGGCTCAGAAAAGTGACCAAGGACAGGGCCACGAGCCTTGAAAATTTGCACGGCTTATTTAGGGTGTCTTCAAGTTTTCCAGTGAGCTAGGGGTGGCCTGGAACCACCCCTAATCCAAGTGTAAACCAACGAATCCTTGAACGGCCCGTTTGACCTTAGATGGCTCGTCCACTGTCCCGTTAAGTTGTATAATGTCTTGGCCAAGCCATGGCCATGTTTGAGACGCTAAGTATGGACTGAAGAGACCCTCACACGGACCGTCACACCTTGAACGGACCGTCAAGTTGATCGTCAAGTGCAACAGAGAGCTTTCCGAGAGTTCGCGTTGCAAAATTAGTTAAGGGAGGTTTAACGGAAGGGGAGACGGCTCGTGCACCTCTAGACGGCACTGTAGCTTCCATTTGACATTGTTTAATTTTGGGAATTTACATTTTATTAAGGGTATTTTTGGAATTTGTAACTTTCCTAAGTCTCTTTTAAGTCCCCTAAAGTCCCCAAATCCCTTTAGACATTATGTAAACCGTAAACCTCCATTCAAAATACTCTCAAGGGTTCCATTGATTCCTCTCAAGTTCTTGAACACCATTGTTGAAGATTCGGAGGAAATTTCGGGAAAGTGATCAATTCTTGATTCTCTACGCAACCCTAGTGTTTGCTATAAGGTATGTGGGTTTAAATTCGTGGGTTCTTCCACCCATGAAGCCCAAGAACCCTAACTCTTTAAATTATGAAGTTTTTACATTTTACTTAGTTATGGGTTCTCTTGATTTCGCAAAACTCTTGACGTTTGGTGTTCGCTGTAGATTTTAGGTTAT
>JBCEWC010017588.1:0-12420 GCA_038996855.1 Solanum aculeatissimum
CACTAATATGAGAACACCTAAAATGAAATCAAGTAGGACTTGATGTCAACTTAAAATGTAGGCTTGGAATGGGTAGGATACTTTTTTTGATGAAGTGACTATTTTCTCCCCAAGCATTGCACTATGTTCTCAATTTATTTTCTTCATTTACGCATTTGATCTTCATTTTTTTTGTTTTTTTTTACTTCCTCCTCTTTTTTTGAGTTTCTCTCCTTTTGTTGGATTTTGTTTTACTATCACATTTTTCATCTTTCACTTTTCCATCCAATTTGAATATTTGTTGGTGCATTCATGGAGATGGAGAAAAATAGATGTATTGCGTATGTCCACTTGGAAGGATATAGACTAAGATATGGTTATAAGAAAAAAAAAATTAGACTGAAAAAAGGAAACACTAGGGATCACGTGTTATTTGGTAGGCTTACAGGCACAATTGGATCAAAGAAAGCCTACAATCCTTTTTCAAATTAAATATTGCTCAAAATTTTGCTTCAACAAACATTTGGGTCAAGTTCTAGATCAACAAGTCATGTCATTGAACTTTGTATCTAAAGCTCACCACACAGTGCGCATGAAACAGTGAGGTTGAATTTTTTAATCCTTAATTTTGAGCAAGAGAATTTCTCTAGTGTGGCATAAGCATAATCAAGAAGTATCAGAAGAATCTATATGGGTCACAATAAAGTTGATCCACTCTATTATGCAAAATAGTTTAACACTTCTTCTTTTATGCACACTCTTAAATATGTTGGTACCAATCAAGACAAGAAACACTTCTTTTTATTTTTATTTTGAAAAATGGTAAAAAAAAATTTGAAAAAGAATGAAAAAAAAAGATTCATTTTTCTTTTTTGAACAAAGAAATAAGATTTTTTTTTGAATTTCTTGAATAAGGATTAATTTTCTTTTGAATAAAGATTGAGATCTTTTCATTTTTGGATAAAACATTAATAATAATATTTTTAAAATAAAAATCACCAAACCCGAGAAGGGATGCCTATGCTTCTCATCGAGGTGAGAACCAAGTATGAAATCTTGTGAAAATATCGGAAAAAATTCTTTTTTCCTTTTAAATAAATATAACTTTTTTTCTACTTTTTTTTAATAAAGAAACAAAATCTTTCTTTTTGAATAAGGATTAATGAATTTTTTTTAATAAGAACTCCTTTTTTTAATTTTTTTTTTTTTAATAAGAATCACCGAACCTCGAGAAGGGTTGCGTATGTATCTCATCAAGGTGAGAACCAGGTATGCGCTCTTGTGAAAATATAGGAAAAAAAATTATTTTTTCCTTTTAAATAAATAAAACTTTTTTTTTCTACTTTTTTTTTAATAAAGAAACAAAATCTTTCTTTTTGAATAAGGATTAATTAGTTTTTCTTTTAATAAGAAGCCCCTTTTTTATTTTTTTATTTTCTTTAATAAGAATCACCGAAACCCGAGGAGGGTTGCTTACATTTCTCATCAAGGTGATGAAAAATATATGTAATTTATTTTTTTAAAAAAATATTTCTTTATGAGTTTGATTTTTTTTAAAAAGGATTAATTTTTTTTAATAAAAAACTATTTTTTTATTTTTTCAAATAAGAATCACTAATTCCGAGGACGGTTGTCTGCGTATCTCACATAGGTGAGAATTAAGTGCGCGTAGTTCTCAAATTAATTTTTCGTAAATATGTTTGACTTATTGAATAACTCTTTTTATTATTATTTGGGACATCTTATTGCAAACATGCAAGGACCGAACTATTTGAGATTTGATCCAAAAAAGAAAATATTTAACAGGAACTTTCAAATAGTTTTTTAATTAATTTAACAAGTAACACATAGTAATGAACATGGTCCAAAAGATAATCCATGTCTCATATGAACTCCACACCTGTGTTTAGTCATATAAAGTCAAACACAAATTATGCACATAAAGTATATTCCAAGAGGAAAAATTATTGTCTGAGACTTTTTCTATTAAATTTGAAGTCCCTATGGAGGCAGTGTCTAGACTGACTGTAAAATGAGTGGACAACTCGAGTTGGGAAGGAACAGCTTACCGGTAGCAGGGCTTTCCGGCCTCACTATTTGAACCTTCCCATCCTAAAGAACGTGTGCCTATAAAATCCTTCTTAGGAGCGTAATCACATCTCTGGTATCTCAAAGAAAGTTTTGGGAGCGTAGATCGCATCTCCGAATGAAGTGAATTTTCACAATACTCAGATAGATGTGCAAGAGAAGATAGTATTTATCACAGTTTAAATAACATTAATTCAGCAAATACGCGAGCAAACATCAAATTAAATAAACAAATACAATATTCAAAATAACAAAGTCATATACAAGTCAATATTAACAAGCTCGAATTCTGGTTATTCCCAGCGGAGTCGCCATCTGTCACACCCCTATTTTTCCCCACGTAAGTTTTGAAAAATATAGAGTTTTCCAATTAAAGTGTCGTTTTGAGAAGGGATTACTTGTTATTCAGAGTCGCCACTTGGAATTGAGTTTTCCTATTCCAAGTCACCTATTTTAAATTCCTAATCAAAAGAAAGTTGACTTTTTAATTTTTTTATTGGTCTGCGAACTAGAAATTCAGGTAAGAAATTTTGTTGACCGAGAGGAAGGTATTAGGCACCCCTCGAGTCCCGTGGTTCTAGCACGGTCACTTTATCGACTCATTTATGGCTTAATTTAATTTGAATATATTATATTGATAAATTTTACAAAAAAATATGTTATTCACACGCTTTCTCTGATTTATTTGAAACTTGTTTAAAACTATCTTATTTTATTAGTATGTGGTGCATTGGTAGCAGCGCTTTCCAACCTTGCCACAAATTATTATTTTATATGCCACACTTAAAATTTGTATAATGTTGTTTAAATCATAAAATGTACCTATCTTTATTTCAGGCCTAATCATGCTTCTAATGATTCAATTTTGTTTTTTAAATAAAATTAATTATTTAAAAATTATTTGAAATTTTAATTCTCTTTACAAAGTGAAAATATTTAATTTTTGTATTAGAAATTAGTCATTATGACTCATGAAAAACATAATTCAACATTTCAATTTTACTTACATGGATCAACATAAAATTGTTAAGTTAGTATTCTAAAATAATCATTACTCAAATGAGATGTAAGAAAGGCTATAATTTTTTTTAATTTTACTTTTTATTTTATGCTTTATTTTATTTTTTAAAAATTGAGTACAATATTAATAAAAACATCCAAATACATTTTTTATATGAGTTTTGCATATTCGGCATGTTAAGAATTATGAACATCTAAAATTTTTTTTTTTCTTTTTTAATTTTAATCATAAAAAATGAAAAGAACAACCTACTAACTGAAACCAATATTTTACATGTTGAATCTTTATCATTAATTATTCTCGTCATTTTAATTCATTAAACCATAAATATGCATATTAGTATAGAACATTAAAATATGAAAATAAGAATGAACTTGAAAAACGAATTTACTTAAACGTGAAATATACTATGGATTGTTTAAACATAAAATGAACTACACATGGTTATAATAATTTTACACTATATTTAACAATAAAAAAAAAAGACATGGACATGAAGCTGACATGAAAGATTTGCACAAGTGTACTTCATATTACAATATTAAAAAATATTAACTTGTCAAACACAGATAAAATCTAATAACTCCAATATATGCAATCATATTAAACTACACAAGAAAGATTAAGTATTACCTCTTGTGAAGATGAATTTACAAGGAATAGTTTATAAGGAACCGCAAAATCGAAACTACGAAAACAAACCTCAAACTCCATTTTTTCTTTTCTTTTTGTGTTGTGGCTTTTGGTTGTACTCTGTGTTTCGGTATTCTTTGAGAGTTTTTTATTTTGTTTTGAATGGGTGGAGAGGAAAAAAAAATTAGTGTGTTCTTCATTTTTTTACACTCTTTTTTTCTGAATCTCTACGCTCTCTTCTTTTTTTTCCTCTAAAACTTTTGTCTTTTTTTCATTATTTTTTTCACTTTATCATAATCTTTTACCATATATAAAAAGGATTGGTGTGGAATTTGTGTTGTAGTGGGAGAGTGGTGTGTGGGAGTTAAGAAAAATAAGGAAAGAGATTTGTGTTATATTTAATTTATTATTTTTTTAAAAATGTGTCGTGTGTGTGTGTGTGAGAAAAGTGAGGGAGTAATTTTAGGTTAGTTAGTTTTAGTTGTTATTTTTATTTATTGTTTTTATTTTGTAAGTTAGTTTTTTCTTTTTTTATTTTTTTAGTTAGTTTTTTTTAAACTAAAATATATATCTTTAAATAAAATAGTTATAAATAAAAGAAATGTATAAAGATAAAACTATTATTTAATTTTTAAACTAATATAGTGTAGAAAAAGTTAAATAGTTTATCTAAAATTATAATTTGAAAATTCTAGTTTATTTGTTAAAACTTCAACTTTAAAAAAAAACATCAATTTTTTAAATAAATTAAAACAAACTTATCTAAAAATATGACTTTATTTTTATAGTTTTCAAATTATTTTAATAAACTTACTACAAATAAGATCAAAAATAAAAATATTAATTTAGATTTAAACATAAATATTCAAGTATTAAAAGGTAGATAAATTAGGTTTGGTTAAAAATTAGGTGCTCACAGTGAGGCCCCTCGTGAAGTGATCCAGAAAGTCCCTCGAGAGTTCGAGTCGAAGTCGAGGCCAAGTGTAGCCTCACGGGCAGGTACACGACCCATGGGCATGTAAACGGGCACTGTACCTTTTCGTGAGATCATGTTTCAGTGAATTATTTTATTTCATTAATGGTTAATTTGTAATTTAATTAGATCCTATTCCCCTTTTAGACATTCTAAGGTCTCCTAAACCCCTTAAATCAAACCCTAAACCCTTTTCATCTATTCTAACACTCCTAAAATCTCTCCAAAATACTCTTTATTCTCTCGACCTCAATTGATGAAAGCTTGAAGAAATTTGGGGAAATTCATCTCTCTTGCAATTCCATCCAATTCTCTTGATTGAACTCTAGGTATGTTGGTTTTATTCATGGATTCCCTTTCATCCATGAAGACCCAAGAACCCTCCTCTTTAAATTTTGATTTTAAGTCTTCTTTAATGTTGAGTTCTTTAAATTTTGAAGTATTTAATTCAATTGGATTGTGGGTTGTAGAAATTAGGTGGTTTAAAGTTGATTGAAGTTTGAATTCTATGAAGTTTCAAGGATTTTATGAAGGTCAAGTTATGCATGTCTCCTTTACTCTTGAACTATGAATGGGTAGTATTTAAATGATATTTTTGGAGGTTAATTTAACTTGAATTTCTTGTGAAATTCTTTGATTTGAATTTAAAATATGAATTCTAGTATCCATGCTATTCTCATTGTTCCTCATGGTATTTGCATGTATGATCATGGATTTTCTTGAAGGTTTTGATGTGGGTTAAGTCCCAAACATATTTATGACTATGATTTTTATCAAGTATGGGTTATGACTTAGTTGTGATCACACTAATTCTATGAAATGGCTCTTTGAGCAACATGGGTGCTTACACCAACATGATATGACAAGTATGACAAATATGGAGCTACTCTTATGCATAAAGTTTGACATGAAAGTTTGTTTTGCTTTATTTTAGCCCATGATGCATGATTATGAAATGTGTTTGACTTTTGTTAAGTATGCATAAGAGTAATGAAAGTGATTTTTGACTTTAAGTACAAGTATGCAGGATTTGATGTTCAAGTGTCATGTTTCCATTTTAAAATCATGTATATGTATACATATTCTTGTGGGATGATAACTTAGTACCGAGAAGGATTTGAGTAGTAAGTGGGCTATCCCCAAGGGTCCCACTCCTATCCCGAAACTATGTGCCATCATAGGTTGATCCCAAAATGGGAGGCCCTCAAGGTATGCTTTTATATGATATGATATGCTATGTTATGTAAATCCTTCTGAAATGGGAGACCCATAAGGAAGGTGGCCATAACACCGAAATGGAAGGCCCGTAAGGTGTGGTGTAGATTACCTTTGGCAAGTAATCTTCTCTGATCCAATAGGAGGCCTCATTGGGCAAGTTCATGTTGTATCTCACATGAGTTTGGATGTCGGTTATGGTTCCATCCCCTCTATAGTATAAGCATTGTGGCATTTCATGCATCATGATTATCATGGCATATTGATATATTATCCTTTCTTATATTCTCTTCTATGTATGTGCCCTTGCCATGTAGGTTGTTATAGGTCCATGTGCACACGTATTTGCATGCCCGCATACGTAGTACATATTTTGTACTAACTCATACTCTCTATCTACATAGGTTGTTATAGGTCCATGTGCCCGCATACGACTTCTATCTTCCGGCGGACGACGTATGACTTCCTTGGAGTTACTAGCTTGTGGTTAGCTCTTTTGCTCAAGGGCAATTGCCACCTTCTATCTACTTTGTATTTGTTTATTTTCTCATTTCATGTATTGAGGGTGAGCCCCAAACTATGTCGATGCCTCGCTCTTTCTTATGTAGAGGCAAATGTTGGACACACTAAACTCTTGCATGTTGTATTATACTTTGGTGGGATATTACGACTACTGGGCTATGTTCTGAAAATGATGATTCAGTTATGCTTATGATTATGCTTATGCTTATGTTTATGGGCTTGTGAATGTTGGGAATGTGCTTATGTGAAAAGTCCCCTACCCCGGTATGCCCCCATAGCTTGAGTCCTACTTACCTGCCCCTTAGTTATACATGTTATGTGCTATGTTATTCATGCTCATCCCATTCCCAGAAACATCCCCATAGCTTGAGTCTAAGGCACCATTTCCCCTAGAATTATGTATTATGTGTTTACTTTTCGCGCTTTCAAACCGATGATGTGAGCGATGATGCTATGATGGCTTGATCAAGGACTTTCGGGTTCTCTTTTTCCATGTCACATCTAGGCCCCTATTCAGGTGGTGAGAAGCACACAACCTATCCTGATCTGAGAAGTATCATAATACACCACAAACCCATCTAAGCCCTCCGGTAGAGTCAAAATAAGAGATGATGTGAGCCGATCCTTCATGTCTGGACACTCTTCTGACACTTATCTAGACATACAAATTTTTTCTTCTTCTGAGTCAACTTAGTCAATGGAGTTACAGTAGATGAAAATCCTTGAACAAACCTTTGATAGTACCCAGCTAGCCTAAGAAAACTTCGAATATTAGAAGAATTCAATGGTCTAGGCCAATTCTTTATGGCCTCGATCTTCTTTCAGTCAAATTTAATACCATTATCGGATACCACATGACCGAGAAAAGCTACTTCACCCAACAAGAACACACATTCACTGAACTTGGCAAACAATTTCTTCTCTCTCAAAGTCTGAAGAACCAACCTCAAATAATCCATATGCTCCCATTCACTTCGGGAATAAATTAGAATATCATCAATGAAGACAACCACAAAGCTTTCAAAAATATCTTGAACACCTGGAGCATTAGTCAAACCAAATGACATCACCATGAATTCAAAATGCCCATACCTAGTCTGGAATGTTATTTTAGGAATATCACTCTCCCTAACTTTTAACTGATGGTAACTAGAGCGGAAATCAATCTTTGAGAAATGAGTAGCTCCTTGCAACTGGTCAAACAAGTCATCGATCCTTGGCAGCGGATATTTATTATTGATGGTCACCTTATTCAACTTCTGATAATTAATACACATCCGAAGAGATCCGTCCTTCTTCCTCACAAATAGCACAAGAGAACCCCAAGGAAAAATACTTTGCCTGATAAAACCCTTCTCCAAAAGATCTTTCAATTGGTCGTTCAACTCTTTCAATTCAGCCGGGGCTATACGATAAGGAGGAATGAAAATAGGTTGAGTATTTTGAAAGAGATCTATGCCAAAGTTCACTTTCCTTTCTAGAGGAATATTAGGCAAGTCTTTGGGAAAAACATCTGAAAACTCATTAACCACCGGAATTGACTCAAGAGTAGGCGACTTAGATTCCATATCTCTAACCCTCGCAATATGATAGATGCACCCTTTATAAATAATTCTACTGGATTTGAGATAAGAAATAAACCAACCTTTAACAACAGAGTCAGTACCCTACCATTCCAAAATAGGTTCATTAGGAAATTTAAACTTAACCTTTTAGGTCCTACAATCAATAGAGGCATATGAAGCATGAAACCAATCCATCCCCAAAATAATATCAAAATCAAACTTCTTAAGCTCTACAAGATCACAATAAAGGACTTTGTGCAAGACTAGAATGGGAAAACCCTGATAAACCATTCGGGCATTAATAGATTCACCCACGGGAATATAAATAGAGTAGGGCTCCCTCAAAATTTTAGAGGAGTCGCAAAAGATATATTTGCACCTAGATCAAGCAAAGAATAAGTATCAAAATCGAATACTTTTAACATACCAATCATCATACTTGGAGTCTCTTCTTCTTTTTGACGAGCATGAAAGGCATAGAACCTATTGTTTCTGGGAGCATGTCTTGGAGGAATCATTGGATGAAACTGATCACTCTGATCCACTTGACCTTGACCCTTATTAGCAGCCTTAGTACATTCAATAATTTTGTCTCCTACATTACCACACCCATAGCAAGCACCTGATCCCCACAAGCACCTCCCGAAATTGACCTTTCAATATTTGTCACATCAAAGAAGCAATGGTCCAAATCTATCCTGTGCTTTGAGAGGAGGCACTCAAGTATCAATACACCTTGTATTAGAGCCTTGGTCTTACTGGAAATGTCCATGCCCACCACCCTTAGAGTTGGAGAACCCACCATCATAACAGGCCCTCTTAGCGTCATTCACCTTCCTTTCCTTGAGCTTCACCCCTTCAATCTGTTCAGCATAAGTCATGAGTCTAGAGATTTCCATATCATGAATAATCATGGTCGTACGACACTCTTTCATAACCAAATTAGAGATCCCAAAAATATACTTGTACATTCTTGCACGGGGTCCGCCACAAGTATAGGAGCATATTTTGAGAGCTTAGTAAACTTGAGGAAATGATCCCTCACAGTAATGCCACCGCATCTGAGATTAACAAACTCTATGATGTTCCTCAAGCCACACCATCTTTTTGAGGTAAAGTGGTCGTTGTCAAGTATTTAACCTAACCAAGGTTAGGGTCGAATCCCATGAGAAATATGGTAGACTCCAAAGTAAGTCAGTTGTAAAGTGGGTTGATTAACCTAATTATCTCCCTAGAAAATAAGAAAACAAATGGGAGGTTTGCAAATTAAACTAAGTAAGCTATACTAATGCATTTGAGATGTAATCAATAGAAGAGCTAACTAGGGTGATGTGTTCCCCATGGATCCCTAACTTTGTATTATCAGATATATGTAACCTTTTTAGTGTATAGGTGTACGACAGTAAGCTAGATTCACCTAAACCCTTGATCCGACAATTAGGTAAATTTCATCATGGAACTTGATCCATCTCTGTGATATGGATATACTAACCCTTACTTTAATCCCAGTACAACCTCCCCTTAGTTTGGTTAGGTTGATTAGATGAGAAAAAGCTCAATCGCCTCCTATTAATTACCTCTTTTCCAATTTGTTACTTTCTTGATCCGGCAAGTAATACTAAGTGAGTTCTAATGTAGGCCACCATTAAAATAATTAAAGTAAAGAGGATTAATTAATACAACCTAATATACCTTAAAGAATTACACAATATCCAATTTTACGTTATTAGTTCCTCATAGTTCCCACAACCCTAGTTGTGGATTTAGCTATGCATGACTATTGTAGATGCAGAAATTATGAAAGAGAACAACATAATTAAGCACTTACACAGATGAAATTGAGAATAAGAAATCCAACTCTTCAATTAAGATTGCAAAAATCAAATCAAGAACACAAGAAATTGTTTTTCTATTACTAAGAACACTAAAATATGTGAATAATACAAAACTCTCTAGAAACTTGTCGAAACGTAATCTAAAAATCTATTTATAATAAGTAAGATACAAAGCCAAAATAAATTAGAAAAATTATGTCGGAAAACGTTATGGGACCTTTCAAGATTCATATACCACTTCACGGCCCATAGATCGGGGTTTCGTGGACTCTGGCAGTGTTTCGGAGATAACTTCTACGAGACCATTCCACGAGCCGTGTACGATTTTATGGCTCGTGGGAGGTTTTTTCTGATGACTTTCCTTCACCTTTCCACTTTCGTATCCTAAGGGTATTGCTATCACACTATGGCTACATTTCTTCTTTTAGCTTTGCCATTGCTTCCTCTTCTAACTTGGACAAATAGTGTGCAATTCAGTTTTCTATCCCCTTTCAAACTTTTACTTCAAAGTCAAACTCTTGAAATGGAAACAACTATCAAATTAGCCATGACTTATCCTATTTATTTTCCATAAGATATCAAAGATCTACATGATCAGTTTGGACAATGTCTTTGGTGACAAGCAAATAAGATCTTAATTTTTCAAAAGTAAAGATCATAAGCAATTCCTATTCAGTCATTGTGTAGTTCTTTTGGGATGCATTTAGAGCTTGACTGGAATAGTATACAGGATGTAAGATATTTTCTTTTGGATGACCTAACATCACACCAAATGTAACTCCACTTGCATTGCACATGATCTCAAAAGGCACACTCTAGTCCAGTGCAACAATGATAGGGGTTGAAATCAATTTCTATTTAAACACTTCAAATGCTTTTAGACATGCTTTTTCAAACAAAAACTTCACCTCCTTCTCTAGTAATTTACACAATGGATGAGAAAATTTGGAAAAGTATTTAGTGAATCATCAATAAAGATCATCATGTCCTAGGAAACTTCTCACAACTCTGACAAAGATAGGTGGAGGTAATTTCTCAATAACCTCAACTTTAGTCTTCTCAATCTCAACTACATTGATGGAGATTTGATGACCCAAAACTATACCTTCTTTAACCATGAAGTGGCACTTCTCCCAGTTCAGAACAAGGTTGCATTCTTCATACCTTTCAAACATAATACTGAAGTGATGCAACCAAGCATTGAATAAGACACCTACTATTGAGATGTCACTCATGAATACATTTTTGTGTCTTCCACCATGTTTGAGAATATAGAATCAAACATCTCTGAAAAGTCACTAATGTTATACATAATCTAAAAGGCATTCTTCTAAATACAAATATACAATATGGACAAGTGAAGGTAATTGTTTCTTGATACTTTGGAGCAATGATCAGATTATAACCTAATTAGCCATCAAGAAAATAATACCAACCTTTTCCCACAAGATGGTATGGCATCTGGTCCATGAATGACATTGAAAAGTGATCATTTCTAATGCATACATTCAACATTTGACAGTGCCTGCAAATGCTTCACTCGATGTTGGCCTCATTAGGATAAGCTCAGTATTTATATTTAGGACCATAGTAATTCCTCTGTTGTTTGGTACATATTGGACCTGATTCACCCATTCACTATCTATAATGGGATAGACTGCACCACTATCTAACAATTTGATAATTTTATTTCTAACCACTTCTTGCATAGGTGGGTTTAGATGATGTTAATACCCAGTGTTGGCATGACAATATGGCACAAGCTACATTTGATGAGTGCATTATAATCCTGGAGGGATTCTAATAATGTCTGCAATAGTCCATCCAGTGACCCTTCTGAGGAACTTTATTATGGATGTCAAAGCCTTTACTTGTCCATCATTAAGATCAGCCACGATGACAACTAGTAGAGTGTTGTTAGACCCTAAATATACATATCATAGATGGGAAGGAAAATCTTTAAGTTTCTTGTTATGACCCAAAATTGGATCTCGACTAAAGAGAATAAAGTAAAGCAAACACAACTACAACATTTAAAATGAAATCCCAAAACTTGGAGTTCTAAGTACAAGAATATCTAAAATAGTATAAATAAATAAATACAAAGTTGTCCGAAAAGAAGATACATAGTCTGAAATAGAACAACAATAAGAAATCCCAAAGAAAAAATAGTGTCTCGAAGTCTAAGCCTCATTGTTGGATTTGATACTGATAAAAGAATTTGAGAGAATATCATCAACTACCATGTGGAGGTCCCTGTTCTCGATCTGCAGGGAGAAAACAAAGTAGGGGTGAGTACACTAAAATGTACCAAATACATTCAACTGACTGTGTAGGAGAAATTGAATAAGCATATAGTAACTAAGAGTCCCTACCACCTGCATCACAAGGTTAGTACACAATATATATATATAATAAGAGCAAATAAAGATAGTGAATGCAGCCAGCGATGCAATGCCAATGAGATGAATGAATAGAATGGCATTACAGGACATGTATGAGATGGGATCATGACCATCACAGGGCCAATGTACATATCTATCGAGCCAAAGCTACCAGATAGAATTCGGGGGCATCACAGGCCAAAAA
>JBCEWC010017589.1:0-12420 GCA_038996855.1 Solanum aculeatissimum
CTCCCACCCCATACAAAATTTTTTTAAATTTTTACACCACCTCCCAAAATACAATTTAAATATTTATTTTTAAAAAATATTTCAAATTATGAAATATTTTCATGTCAAAAACTAGAAAAAAAAAACTTGAAGATTAGATTTAGAAAGAAGAAGAAAAATTGTATTTTGATTTGAAAAGTAATGATATATATATATATATATACATATATATAAAGGAATGTTATTATGGGTAAAATAGACAATTCAACCCCTTTTTATCGTTGTGGGCTTCGAAAAAAGGGTAATCACATACTTTCATTTTCGTGTGCAAAACACGTTTTGCTAGATAGGACAATTGTGTTTAAATGATAAAAAAAAACAGGTTAATTAGTTGTAGTGTTTGTTTGTGCATTTTTAAAGTTAGAGTTCCAACTTGTGATTTGAACTCAAGTTAAAAAACTAATTTATGTATTGTTGCCTATACTATTCGTAACAATAAATTTACAAATATGAAGTTATGAAATGACAATACACACCTAAAATCATCTAAAAAAAATATTTATTAGCCTCATGAAATATCTAAACGACCTACGACTACAACTAAAGAAATTGGGGAAAGTTAAGTTCAAACCTGTAAAGAAAATCTTGTCCCATTTTTGTTGCAACAGTTTGTCACCAACTGAATAATCACCTTCAATGACTTTAATAGCTTTGTTATCCAAATAAGTGGGAATTGCTTTGGCTAACACTGATGAAGAAGCAGGAGCCTGATCTGAAGGTTTCAAGACCATCGCATTTCCAGCTGCAATTGCTCCAATTATTGGCTCCAATGATAAACCTATGTTCAATGGACAAACATTAATTCCTTAGCTAGTCTTCCCAGAAAGCGAATAAAAGAATAATTATCATTTTACCATAATCTTTGACAGTAATTAATCGTAGCTTACTTTATCTTATTTAGCAGAAAATTATTTGTCATAGCAATTAATGAATTATTATTATGTTGCAAGTTACAAAGTATGATGTACAATACTTTTCCCATTTCTTTCTAAGAGTAAAATAATATGAATTTTGATTTACACTTTAAGATGTATAAATAATTAATGATGAGAATAAAATATTAAAAAAAAAAAGAAATTTTTATTAATATTTTATAAATAATAAATACAAATAAAAATTTATTTTTAAAATAGTAATAAATAAAAAGTTAATGGAGAGAATATTACATTATTTATTGATTTCACACCATCATTTATGATCTTATGTCTAGAAACTAATCCATTTTTAAGTAACACTTCCGCCATTTATTTTTATCTGTCCAGTATTTTAAAAATAAATTTTTATTTTTATTTTTTATTTTAATATATTAAAAAATGCTATTTTTTTTCTTTATATTTTACTCTTGACATTAATTACTTATTCCTCAAATATTTTTTTAAAACCTCATGCTAAATATTAATTAATAAAAGTAATGTGATAAAATAATTATGTTATTATTATTTTTGTAATAAATATATCAAGTCTAAATATGATAATAAAAGTAATTCTAAGTCATATGTGATCTATTAAATATTCCACCAATTGTGCTAGAACAATTTTTTGCTAGCATCCTTTTATAATGATGCCTAATATCTCAATACATAAATCGTCTGTTTAACTAAAAAATTAAATAAATGAAAGAGAAAACATTTAACGCTAGAATTACCAATTTCTTTTTTTTGTTTCCGCCAAGTTTGACTGTGATAACGATTATGAAATTTGTCATGTTGTAACAAAGTCAGATATTTTCAAATTAAAATTTAAAGGATAAAGCAAAAACTTACTAAATGGAAAATTCCAAGAGGAAACAATGAGGACTAGACCAAGAGGCTCAGGAACCAGCTCTGCTGAAGAAGGGAATGCGGCAATTGGCAAATTCGCCTGTCAATCAATAAGAAGACCAGTTTTATTTTTTTATTTTTCATCGTATTGAAGTTTGATTATTTTATTTTTATGCCGCTTAAGACTCTACTCATAAAAAAATATTTTTTTAATCGACAGTACACAAAACTGGATCACGTACAAAAGTAACCTGAGTAATTCTTTTTACCTTTTTGGCTGACATCCATTGATTTAAGCCATCCAGTGCATAATTGACAGATTTTACTAGTGTCCCAATCTACATATCACAACGGAGACAATTCTTAGTTCAGATGCAATTACTATAATTCTCACAATTAGTGGAACAGCTAGAAGTTTGGATGCAGCAAATCCAAATTCACTAATTTTTACTCAAATAATATTATATATATTAAAAAATTTATTAAACATACATAAGTAGTAAGTTTAGACATCTATATTAACACTTAAAATTGTCGCCGTAAAATTCAGAATAAATAAAATTAAAATTCGAATTTCACCCTATTCACCATGATAGATGTATATTAAATGATGATTACCTAATAACAAATAAATTCCTCATTAAAATTCTTGGTTTATTAATTAGCTCCAAACCATAGCCTACCCCTCTCTATTTTTCCTTTAAAATGAATTTGGCCAACTAGGACCATCTCAATCATAAGGTTTTCTAAATCAATCGCTAGACCCCTCTTTCTCCCATAGATAATATGTAATATATATATTGTTAAAAAAAGTTTTATATATTGAAAATTTTGAAAAAGATTTTTCGAATAAATAATATAATAAATTTTTATCTCCTTTAATATAGTAATTGTTGTAATAATTGAGAAATGTAATAGTGTTTAGTTAATCGTAACATTCTTTCTTATGTGGCTACGTATTTTGTTGTGTGTTTATATTTTTTATCCAACATTATTATTTTTATATTTAGTTTTTTAATTTCTCTTTCACTATTTTTATTCCTCATTATTGAATGTTCTAAAGTCTCTCAAATGGTCAAACCTTCTACATTATGCAAAATCTATTATTATGTGTTTATAAAAAGATCAAATTTATTTTTTGGTGTGTTCTTCAAATTTCAAGCCCCAGAACTAATCCATACTATTTACCATTATATATATATATCAACTTATCAAATTTAGCATAACACTATTTCGATATCATAATATAAATTTTTCATATTTTTGAGTTAGATTTTATTATTCTAACTTTATATTATATATTTTTCATTGATAATTTGCATTGGTTACATTCTTTCTTCATAATATCCGCACATATTCTACCTTTCTGAACCTTATTTGTAGGATTACACTAAATATAAATATGTATTCAATGTATATATGTCAACTAAAAAAAAATAAGATCTTTCTATGAAGTTTGATTTTAGATCTCAAACTTGTTGAAACACGAGTTGCCAAACATATTACATACTATTACACAAGTGAATAAGCAGAGTGTACTGTCCAACCTAATATCACAAGGTACTTGCTAAAGTTGTGGGCATTCAATTAACCTAAGTTGGCACTTCACCCTCATAGGCCAGAAGTTTTGCTTATATGTGAACTCAAATGATTTTTACTTGAATCTTGTTTATATACTCCCTCGATTCTAAATATGCACACGTACTAGAAAAAACATTCAATAATATAATTTAAATTATATTTTGTAAAATTATATTTATAATTTTACTAATAGTGTAATTTATCTCCTAAAAAAATATAAAAATGTAATAAATAAAAAGACAAATATAAAAAAAAATTCAAATATCCATTTTGAATTTTAAACAATAAAAATTAAATTAATATAAAATAGAAGGAGTATTAATTAAGAGATCTGCTAAACTATTTATAAATATTTAATTTTGAACATAATTATTATTATAATAATTTATAAACTTTATGATTCTTCCCTATTCAGCCTCTACCTAAATATTTCAACATTAAATGCAACCTTTTATAAATAGGGCCAATGACAAAGACAAACTACACATGGAGAACTTGGGTCCAAGAAAGGTGAGGAAGGGGCCATTTCAATTTTTTCTTATACTCCCTCCGTCCAACTTTAGTTGGTCTCTATTGATTTGACACAAGAATTAAGAAGTAGTAAATGATAGGGATAATTTTACCAAATCACCCTTTGAATATAATTAATGCAATGTATTGAAAAATATAATAGGAAAATAATTATAATTAATAACAAGGATAAATTAGGAACTAAGTGTAAAATTATTTCTTGATTTTATAAACTGAACAAGTATTATTGGACATCCTAAAATAATATAGAGGTCAAGTAAAAATAAACCGAAAGAGTACTATCATTTATAATATACTCATCATTTTTTTAACTTTACAACCATCATCAAATAAAAGAGGTTTTCTACTTCAACAAAAATGAAAGGTGCTATAAATGCCCTCTATATATAGGCAATAAATACTGCCGCAAAAATTTCTTACCCTTGGCTTCCTAAATTTATATAACGTAAATAGCAAAACTAATTAAAAATGTTTGTCTCAATTTTGCATTTTTTTAATTACGAGATTAACTTACAACATATTATATATATATAATGATTTATTTATTTCAATTATACATTTGATTCTTGCATCTTTTTAATGTACTGTACTTTCAACTCAATTTGTATTTTTCAATCTATTTTAAGTGCAATGCCTACTTATTTCAACTATAATATTTTCTCCGTTCATAATTAGATGTCAAATTTTTTTTAATTTGGTTTTCATTTTTACTTGTCAATTTTGAGAATCCAAGATAAGACAAATATTTTTTTACCTATTCTATCTCTAATTTATTTATCAAGTTAGACTTTTTGAAAATACTCCCTCCGTTCACCATTAGATGTCAAAAAAATTTTAATTTGATTTTCATTTTTACTTGTCAATTTTGAGAATCCAAGATAAGACAATTTATTTTTTACCTATTATACCCTTAATTTATTTACCAAGTTAGACTTCTTGAAAATATTGAATGACTAAGTCATATTTAGAGTACCTAGAAACCTAGAAAATGACATAATTAATTAACACACACCAATTCAATTAAGTTTATATGAAAAAAAAATTAAACAATTTTTATATTCTAAGAAATGGATAAAAAAAAATATACTTGAAATGAAACAATTTCCCTCCAAAGCAATGAAATTTAAACAATTTTTATATTCTAAGAAATAAAAAATTATAATTGAAATAAAAATCTACATTGTTCCCTCCCAAGTTTTTTACTTGAATGCAACAAAAGAAAAAGTAATTGCATTGTGAGTATTAATAGTATACATTAAATATATAGGAACTTGAATTGTAACTTTATAAATAGTCCTATAAAAAAAATTAATTAAAAAAAATAATCCTACAAATTAATAGGAGTAAAATGGTAATCTTGCTACATTAATCATTATTTTCTTAATAGGTGTGTCATTTCAAAATTTGACATCTAATTGTGAACGGAGGGATTATTGAACTTTTTGAAAATATTGAATGACTAAATCATCTTTAGAGTATTTAAAAACCTAGAAAATGACATAATGAATTAACATACCTCAATTCAATTAAGTTAATATGAAAAAAATTTAATTGAAAAGAATAGTTCTACAAATTAATAGCGATAAAATAATAATCTTAATATCAATTATCAGTAATATATGACGGTCAATGTTCCAACACATTCATGAACGTCACATAGATGAAAATGCTAAAATAAATATGTGGTCCTATTTTACATATTATTAGTGGGGTTGGGGATTTGGGGGGGGGGGGGGGTTGCTTGGATGAACACCGCATAGTGTTTCAAATAAAAGTATTTAGCCTAAATAATCAAATTTCAAGTATACTTTTTAAATCAAATTTGGCCTATGTATATATGATCCCAAAAATTTAATGAATTTAGCCAAAATAATCAAATCACAATCCCCTTGAGCTTAGAATTTTCATGATAAACCCATTTTATTTCGTCCAATATACCCAATTAGAATGAGTTGATTTCCTCACTTTTAGATAAATTACGTAAATGATCTAAGATATAAACTCATCAAAAAATTCAAACACCTGAAACTCAACATACAATAGCTAAGCAATAAAAATTCAATACTAAATTTATGTAGTTATAAATTATCGACGGACTATATGAAAAATCAATTAGCTAGGAGCTATTTAGATATGGATTAGCCACGAACTATACGAAAATTCAATTAGCTAGGAGCTATTTAGCGATGAATTAACTAGGAATTATTTGGTTAATTTCATGTTTTGAATAATAGATGTATATATAAATGTGATTACCTCATCTCTGTAAGCCTCAACGTTGTGTTTTCCAAGGTCTTGTTTGAGGGCTTGGAAGATGTCATCTTCTTTCTCTTCAAGAAGTCTTAGCAAATTTTTTAATTGTGATCTTCTCCATGATGCTTCTTTGGTTTTTCCAGATTTAAAAGTCTCTTTAAGCTCTTCCAATTCTTTCTCAAACTCCAACATCATTGGGGAGGGTAACTGCACAACTTTGTCTTTCTGATGCTCTTATGGAATATAGTGTAGTATTTATACTTAGAATTTGAGAAGAGAAGCACCTTCCAGTCCTAAAATTTAAATAAATGGACAGGTGGACCTCTTTTTTAATTTTTAATTCAATTAAATGTTTCTCCATCTGTTTTGATTTGTGACATGACACGAAATTTGTCTTAATTTTTTTTTTTTTTGATGCTATGCTCGTAAATTAATTTAAATATGTTATATAAAAATTTTAAATTTACGAAAAGCTAAAAAAAGAGATATTCATTTTGAAGAGAACTTAAGGAAAAAATGGGTTAAAGTATAAATTAAAAAAAGGAAGTAATGACATGAAATGGGGGTCAAACTATAATATTTCAAACATGGAGGAACTTACACAAAAGAATTGGATCCTCTCTGTGTGTTCAAATTTAACCGGCAGTAGTGGTCTTCTCTCTATAAATTTTTTTTATTGAAAATGTGATTTTAAATGAACCCGTAAATTTTAATTTAGGCTTAAGTTATGTGTGACTTGTTATCCGCATATTTCACTTAGACACTTTAACAATTTTTTTTTTATTAGACACTTCAATTTAAAAAAAAAAAATACCTATCAAATATTTTTTATTTTATTTTATTTTATCAAAAGAAGAAGAGAGTGTATTATACTTGCAGGAAATGTGACAAAACAACAAATCAAATAAAGATACGTGTCATTTTAAATTAAAATAATTATAAAATAGATTTTGAATATGAAATAATCTAAACCAAAAAAGAAAAATTAAAAAAAGAAATGCACAATATATTCCACGCCTCCCCTGCCCCTGCCCCCCCCTTCCCTCCGGCCGCCGCACACCCACCACCCGCAGCCTATCCCAAATGGCCAAATCTCTTCCTTTCTTTTATTTCTCATCTCAACCACTTCTTCTTCACCATTGTTTTAACATATGCTAAGTGTGAATTCACCATTCTTATTTTTTTTTATATTTTCTTTCTTATTTTTATTTTAAATTGGTAGTGTTTTTAAAGAAGAATCAGTTTTTATTTTTTAATTTTGATTGCTATCAGTTTTCCTTTTTAAAATTTGATTTTGATTTTTTTTTTTTACTTTCTGTGTGTAGGGGAAAAGAAAAAATATAGAATTTAAATAGTGATCTCCAGTTTTTTCGATGAAGAAGTTGTGGGTCGCAATTATTTTCGGCTACCAAATGAAAAGAAAAAAAAAGATTCTAATCTCAAAAAAAGAAGAAGGAGAAGTGGATGGTGATCTTCATTTTTTCGGGCAAAGAAAATGTGAATGATAATCTCCATTTTTTCCAGTAAAGAAGATATGGGATGATGGTCTCCATTATTTTCGACAAAGGAGATGTAAATGACGGTTTTCATTTTTTTCGATAAAAAAGATGATGAAAAATAGTTCTATATCTAAAAAATTAGTACAATGACAAGAAGATTAAAAAGCAAAAAGAAGAAAAAAGGAGGAAGTTTGTGAAAAAAAATTAATGGTGGATTGTGTTAATGATGCACTTTTGAAAGAAGAGGAAAGAGAAAAAAAATTTATTTATTAGTAATAAAAATGAGATGGAAAAAAAGAAATAATGAAAAAAAAAGAAGAAAAAATGTTAAAATTAATTTTTCACGTGCCTAACAAGTGTTAATTACACTTTTTGTGCCACATTAGCACAAAATGTTTAAATGGTTCAAATTCTGAATAGTAGAGGTGCTCAATAGGAACAAAGCTAACTTGAGATGTCCGAGTGAAATATGTGGACAACTTTAAAGGACAATATATGAGTTAAGACTTTAATTTATTACTACTGTTGAACGATTTTTTTTTTCTAATTTTACTACTTTCTTTGTTGTTGTTCCTTCCAAAGTTTCAATTTTCCCAAAACTCCCAAGTTATGTTGTTGTGGGTTTCAACCGTTTTTCAAAGTGATGGTCCGGGTGAATTTATAGCATCAACAATTACAAAAATTTAAGTGGGGTGTGCATCGATCGGTTCAATTTAACGATTTTCAGTTTATTGGTTTTTGATCCTTAACGATTCGATTTTCAATTTACTCAATAAGAAAATACTCATAAAATAATATATGACTTCTCTAACAATTTGACGCAATATAATGAGATACATTAAAACAAACAAATCAATTGAGCACTCAAACTTAATAATATACAATATTTGACTGCATATTCTAATTTACTTTCCAACAAAAGGGTTATACATTAGAAATCAAGCAAATACATGACTTATGAGTATCGATTTAGTATCAAGTGATGTTAAATTATTAATATTTAATATTTATGAAGGGATAAAATAGTAAATTATTATAATCTTAATGGATTATCAGTTTACCCAATAACCCAATACTAAAAATTAAAATCGAACTGATAACCGATAATTTTTTTTATAAAACCATTAAAAACTCGTTAACTCAATAACAATAAATCAATAACATTTTTTGCAATTTAATTTATCGATCAATTCTATTTTTGTATACTCTATATTTATGGACAATTTCGTTAATTAATTGCACAAACAAATACTAAAAAAGTTGTAGGACAACTTATTAGCTGTCCAACAAATATATAGCTGTTCAACTTTTCTCGTGTTATTAATAATCTTTAATTGCTTTTAGGTGGATAAAATAATTGGATATTTTCAAATAATAATTAAAAAAAAAGAGATACAATCCCCTTTTTTACATTACTAACCTATAGTCCAAAATTTACCTTAGATATCTTTAGCTAAAAAATTATAGGTCTATGTTGGGAGCTTTTTCTTTCTGATTCTACAGATGCAAAAGTGAGATTTTTCAATCTTCTTTCTTAAGTTTGTATATATAGAGAAGTACTAAAATCACATTCGAACTTGATATAAATTATTAGTTTTAACTCTAAACTATTGATAGGCTTAAAAACACCCTCAACTTAGCGAACTAAGCTTAAATACACCCTTGAACTTGATACGAATTATTAGTTTCATTACCTAAACTATTGATAGGCTTAAAACACTCTTCAACTTGACGAACTAAACTTAAATACACACTCCACTACAAAAAAAATAGATGAAAAGCGATGGATTGCGTCGCTTTTTCGTCAAAATTGACGGAAAAGCGATGGACTGCTTCACTTTTTTCGTCAAAATTGATGGGAAAAGCGACGCAGTCCATTCCGTCACTTTTTTGGTCGACGCTTTTAAAAAAGCAACTGACTGTGTCGCTTATTTGCGACGCAATTCGTTGCCCCTTTTTTTAATTTTTTTTTAAAAAAATTAATAAGTTGCGACGGACGTTGCGACGCTGTCCGTCACAAATTTCAATTAGTTAAAATTAATTTAATTATTGCGACGCAGTCCGTAGCAACTTATTAAATTTCAAAAAAATTAAAATAAGGGGCGCCGACTGCATTACAAATAAGTGATGCAATCCGTTGCTTTTTTATAAGTGTCAACCAAAAAAGCGACGCAATTCGTCGCTTTTTAAAAGCGTCGACCAAAAAAGCGACAGAATAGATTGCGTCATTTTTTCGTCGATTTTGATGAAAAAACAACACAGTTCATCGCTTTTCGTCTACTTTTTAGTAGTGGAGGGTGTATCTAAGCTTAGTTTGCCAAGTTGAAGGGTGTTTTTAAGCCTATCAATAGTTTAGGGACGAAACTAATAATTCGTGTCAAGTTTGAGGGTATTTAAGCTTAGTTCGCCAAGTTGAGAGGTGTTTTTAAGCCTATCAATAGTTTAGGGACGAAACTAATAATTCATGTCAAGTTCGAGGGTGTTTTTAGTACTTCTCTCTTGTATATATATATTTATATTCTCAACTACAAAAAATTACATATCCATACATAATGTAACTGAAAAATCGTGGTTTCTTTTATCGCCAAATTCTAAATAGCAAAAGTCAGTACTAAAAATTGAAGATTTTCTACAAATTCATGATTTGACAGAGAAATCAATAAGAAATGTCTATTTATATATAAAATGTTCAAGAAAAAAAGTAAGAAACATATAAAATTTTCAATTTCAGTTTTAAGTATACATGTGCAATACATGTATAATGATGTATGATTTTGTATAAACTTTGTTTGCCCTCTTATACATTGACAAACTTTTATGTGTATAAAATGTGTAATAATATATACCTGAAAAATAATAAGAAGAACGAGACTAAGAAAAAGGTGTCAAACTTTTATGAATGCCCTCTTATACATTGACAATATATATACACTCTTATACGCTGAAAAAAAAAAAATATCTTTACGCAATTTTATACATAAATATACACTTTATACATTGGTATTCAAAATTATACAAAAACTAATTCCTGTTTCTTTCAAACCCTTGTTTCACTTGCTGCTAGTGTTGTAGAAATTGAAATTGTTGTTGTTTAACTTCAATTTGAAATTGATCTGTACATTAGAAAGAAAAGAAGATAAAGAAGAAAGGCAGATAATGGAGACGTGCTAGGAGCTAGCAGGGGTGGCTCGACAGTGTTAGAAAAAAGGCAAGTGTCTTAGGCCCCCAAATTTGAGGGGCCTCAATTTTTATTTTAGTAATAATAGGTTATAGATTTTTGTAGAAAATTATCAAGTACATACTATTAACAATAAAGATTATTTACTTTATATAAAAAGAAAGAATTATTAGAATAAGTTTGGTACATCTGAAGTATGATTATATGATCAATTCAAAAGAATTACCGAATGAAATCAATTATAATAATTTTTAAACAATTCTGTATTTCAAAGAGATACAAGAATAAAATTCGTAAGAAAATATATTAATTTATTTTTTAAAATTTAAGATCCTCCATTCGATTTTCGCCTTAGGTCACTAATATGCTTGAGCCGCCCATGGCTAGGAGGGAGAAAAAGAGTTTTAGTTGTGAAAGAAAGAGAGAGGTTAGTAACTAAATTTGGTAAAATTGAAAAATGTGAATCAATTTTAGTAATGTATGTGAGTTAAGTGTAATTTCAAGTAATTATCTCTAAAATAAAACAGGCCAACGAAGAAGAAAATTAAAGAGCTAGCACACCTATACCTACTCGTCATGCTAGTAAAACGGTTGGCAATTAAGTTAGTGCTAAAAACAAATTGTGCACATAATAATACTTAGGCATAATATATAAATATACCCTTTAACTCGACTTCAACTGTTATTTATGTTTATCAATTTTGAATGAGAACAAATAAGTACTTGTATAAAGTTAAATACGTAGACACGCATGTCCTAATGACATAATACACATAGAAAATCACATAGAATGCAACGTAGAATACACATAGAATGTTGCATAGAATACGTGTGTCTACTTGTGGTAAAATGCATAAATAATCATCAATAAATATGAAATATAATAGTTTCAATTATAGGTTTTAACAATGGAAAGTTTATTTTAGAGAGAAGTCTTACAAAAATACCCTTTTTTTCACGTTAAGTTGAATTAAATACATTTTTACCCCTCCACACCTTAATTATCTTTTAAAAAACTCTCTATGCTTATTTGCCTCTCAATTTTTCTATTTTTCACTTTCTTTATTTTTCTTTTATTTATTATTTTTCTCCTTTGTTTCTTTGTCTTTTTATTCTTTTTTTTTTAACTTTTATTTATTTCTTTTTCTTTATTTTTTATTTTTTTCTTAACTTGTAGTTTTTTCTCTTTCTTTTTTTAAATTATTTTTTCTCTTCTTTTTTTCTCTTTATTTTTTCTTTTTGTCTATTTCTATTTTTCTAAATCTTGTCCATGAGACGTAACTTGTGAAATTTTTGGTCTATGTCTTGCCTTTGAGGCAAAAATTATAGAACACCACATAAATCAATACGTAATGTGGTAATATCAAATCTTGTTCATGAGGCTTGACTTGTTGTTTTGAAGTCCTTGGACTAACAAGTTTAATCTTTAAGGCAATAGTTATGGAGTACCCCATAAATCAAAACAATTTGTGACATGTCAAGTCTTGCCCATGGAGCTTAATTTGTTGTTTTGAAGTCTATGGACTAAGAGACAAAAGTTATATATATGATAAATCAAAATATAATGTAAAAGTTATAT
>JBCEWC010017590.1:0-12417 GCA_038996855.1 Solanum aculeatissimum
TTCGAACCATATAAACCGATACCAAGAACTCCCATTAATAAAAAAAGGGAACTTCCCGCAGTATACAAAATAAACTTTGTAGCCGAATACAAACGTTTCTTTCCACCCCACATGGATAAAAGTAGATAAACAGGAATTAATTCTAATTCCCACATGATGAAAAAAAGTAAAATGTCTCGAGAAGAAAATGATCCTATTTGACCGCTATACATTGCTAACATCAGGAAATGGAATAATCGGGATTCCCGAGTAACCGGTTGAGCCGCTAAAGTAGCTAAAGTAGTGATAAATCCCGTCAGTAAAATAGGACCTATAGAGAGTCCATCTATTCCGAATCTCCAGTAAAAATCAAAAAATTGGATCCATTTATAATTCTCCGTCAACTGGATTAATGGATCGTCCAATTGGAAATGATAACAGAATGCATAGGTTGTTATAAGGAGATTCATTAAGCATATAAAAATAGTATACCACCTAATTACCTTATTTCCTCTATGGGGAAATAAGAAGATTAAGGAACCCGCGGATATTGGGAAAACTACAACTATTGTTAACCAAGGAAAAAAATTCGTGGTAAAAATAAGATACACTTGGGCCAGAAAAACCCGTGCTCAAAGTGGAAAATATTTTTTTTTTCCACTTTGAGCACGGGTTTTTGTCAGTAAAAAAGGTATTCGTATGTGGTTTTTTGAAACGTATCAATAAGCTAGACCCATGCTTCGAGTTGTTTCATGCCATAAATAAACTCGAACACTCAAGAAATCTGTCGGACAGGCGGATTCACACCTCTTACAACCAACACAGTCCTCTGTTCTTGGAGCGGAAGCTATTTGCTTAGCTTTACACCCGTCCCAAGGTATCATTTCTAATACATCTGTGGGGCAGGCTCGGACACATTGAGTACATCCTATACATGTATCATAAATCTTTACTGAATGAGACATTGGCTCTATTAATTTTTGAACATCAGCAATTTTCGATCTAGTAAACTTGTAAATGAATCATATATTTCGACACCAGATGAATCAATGGTTTACCAGAGTTTTTCTAATCAATCTACCTCTGGATCAATTCATAACAGAGGGCCAATATACTTTGATTTCTTACGTTTTCGCAAACATCATCATACGTTATCATACATGCGAATTTGAATTGATAAATATTCGAATTTCAATATTCAAAATTCGAATTTTTCTGATTAATACTATTTATTCAACAAATTCGATTGATTGATACGAGTTGATTTTCTGTTACGATAAATTGACGAAACAATAGCCGGTCCAATAGCTGCTTCAGCGGCTGCGATAGCTATAACAAAAATGGAAAAAATATTTCCTTTTAATTGGCGACTATCAAAAAAATCAGAAAAAGCTACGAAATTTATATTAACCGCATTCAGTATAAGTTCAAGACACATAAGGGCTCTAACCATATTTCGGCTTGTGATCAATCCGTAGATACCGATAGAAAATAAATAGGCACTCAAAACAAGTACATGTTCGAGCATCATTGACCAACTCCTTATCAATTTTGATTCATTTCAATATGAACAACACTTAAACAGATTCGATTGACTAGAGAATATAACAAGTCCAGACCAAAAGAAGATATTGGTAATAAGTCGAATAATCAAATTCTTTTAAACATAAACAATTTTTCACTTTCCCATTCATATGTAAAATTCAAAGGAAATGGAGATAAAATAAATAGAACAAAAATGGAATTTAGATTGATATTACTAGTTCTATTCTTACTGGCGAGCCACGACAATTGCACCTATCAAAGCAGCTAAAAGAATTATTGAAATGAGTTCAAATGGAAGAAAAAAATCTGTTGATAAATGAATTCCAATTTGTTGACTATTATTTATCAAATCTTGCTCTATAATCTGATTTGATCTTGTAGTCCAAATAGTCTCGCACCATGATATATCTGGAATAGTAGTTATTAGTGAAACAAAAATACTTGTACAAACCACCAAAGTAACTCCATCCCCAACGGTCCAAAGATTAAAATCTTGGTAATATTCTGAACCATTTATGAACATCACAGCAAATATGATTAAAACGTTTATAGCTCCTACGTAAATAAGTAGCTGTGCTGCAGCTACAAAATGGGAGTTTGATAAAATATAGAATAAAGATATACAAACAAGAACCAGTCCCAACGAAAAGGCAGAAAAGATTGGGTTGGTAAATAATACTACTCCTAGACTTCCTAATACAAGACCTGATCCCAGAAAGATTAAAAGAAAATCATGTATCGGTTCAGGTAAATCCATTAGATTGAAAATAAAAGATAAATAAAATAAATTGAAATTTCATGACCTTATTGATACGACCAGGAAAAAATTTTATATACTAAATTCCTAATTGAATTAAATCCTAAGGAGTGTGAATTCATCTAGGTACAGTTCTAGGACGAATCTAATTCTTTATACGAACGAGTTATTTCTAAACTATAAACTATATTAATAAAATTATATAAATCTAAATATAAATACAGAATCTTATTTGAATTGAATTGTTCGAATTGTATAATCGTCAATTACTGACATTGGTAAACGGCCCAAAGCAATTTGATTATAATTTAATTCGTGACGATCATAAGTCGAAAGTTCATATTCTTCAGTCATTGATAAACAATTTGTTGGACAATACTCAACGCAGTTACCACAAAATATACAGATCCCGAAATCAATACTGTAATTAAGCAATCGTTTCTTTCGAATATCAGTTTCCAGTTTCCAATCAACAACGGGTAGATCTATAGGACATACACGAACACATACTTCACAAGCAATACACTTATCAAATTCAAAATGGATTCGACCGCGGAAACGTTCCGATGTTATTAATTTTTCATAAGGATATTGAATAGTTACAGGTAAACGATTTGCGTGGGCTAAGGTAATCATGAAACTTTGACCAATGTACCTTGCAGCTCGTACTGTTTGTTGACCATAATTCATGAACCCAGTTACCATAAGGAACATATCGTGAATATCTATGAATATTTTTGTTTTGTTTCTTTCTCTTGTTTGAGACAAGTTATGAATATTGAATGTAAATCTTTTACAGTGAAAATAGTCGAAACGAAGTTGTTAATAATAGATTACCTAGAGAAATAGGTAAAAGAAATTTCCATCCAAGATTTAATAATTGATCCATTCTTAGCCTAGGCAAAGTCCATCTTGTTGTGATAGAAAGGAACAAGAACAAATAAGTTTTAGCTAATGTAATAAAGATACCAATTGTAGTTCCAAAAACTCCACATGTTTTATTTATTTCAAAAAGCTCAGAAACAAATATGTACGGAATAGAGATATTCCAACCGCCCAAGTAAAGAACTGTTACAAATAATGAAGAAACTAATAAGTTTAAATAGGAAGCAACGTAAAATAAACCAAATTTGATACCCGAATATTCGGTTTGATAACCTGCTACTAATTCTTCTTCTGCTTCTGGTAAATCAAAAGGTAATCTTTCACATTCCGCTAGGGACGAAATTAGAAAAATGATAAAACCTATAGGTTGACGCCATAAATTCCATCCCCAAAAACCATATTTTGATTGCGCGTCAACTATATCAACTGTACTTAAACTGTTAGATAATCCTAGTCGGTGATAACATTACTGTTCCCATCGCTATTACAGAACCGTACATGAGATTTTCACCTCATACGGCTCCTCGAAGGCCATAAATAAATCTAAGGGACCGGGCCGGTTATTTATCTTGATATATCCCTAGGATAGATAAGATTCAAATCCATTGGACGGTCCTGAATTAGACCAATTGAATTCTGTCTGTTATAATAATAAATACAAAAAAGGTACTTCTGAATTGATCTCATCCCTTAATAATTTGAATTTGTTGAGTAATAATTGAATTCTTCAATTCAATAAAATACTCCTTTAGAATTCTCAATAACCCGTCGTTTTCGATTACGTAAAAAAATTCGACACTAGTTTATGAATTATGACATAAATTGTATTTCCATGAATATGGATATAAGAAAGAATACTAAGGGATCCCTCTTTTTTGTATTCTATTCTTTTGTTTTTTTTTTCGTTCCTATTCTTCTTTTTTTATGTGCAAAATAAAAAGGGACTTAAAAAATATTAAAGGATTATTTCGTTTCTGATAGTTATTTATTTAATGAGTGGATAGGAGCATACTCTGGATCGGAATTGTGGGGAGTACTGCCTTATTTTTTCTACCAACTTAAAGCCCCAATTTGTATTCTTTTTTATATTATGCAGAAATGCTCTTTTGGAGAATTTACATAATCTCCATTACTAATCCTTTGTGTATCTTGGTGTTTCTAACCATCCACGCATTTTTTATCAATTTCCCCTTATGGTAATTCATACAAACGATAGTGAAAACTCAATAAGGTTGGTCTTTTGAGCCCGCTTCAAAACAGGATGACTAATCAACCAATTTTGGGGTAAACACTCTCTTCCGCTTATAATATTTTTCCACTTAATTCTTATACATAGAAAATAAGACTCAATATTTTTACTGCAGATTCAAATGAAATTCAAATCATAGTATATTAATTCCATATCTATATATTATATATTAATATATATATATTAAGAATTTTAAAAAATTTTATATTAATATTAAATATTATATTAAAATTAAATAGTTTATTATATTCTTAAATATTCTATATTCAAAATACAAATATATATCTATAAATATATATCTTTTTTTTTTTTTTATTACTAAATATATTGATATTGAATTTCAATTTCATTAAATTAATAATTAAAATTAGAGAACATTAAATCAATGAATAATGAATAAATGGAAGCTGTTTTATTTCACTCATATAACTATCTGATTTAGTTCATCAATCCGAATTCCGAATAAAAATAATGAAAATAAAAAAATCAGGATATCTATTCCATTTTTTCTACCCCTTTTCTACCCCTTTCCTATAAATTTCCTATAAATAAAAAAGAAGAAAAGAAATAAAGACGAAAAGAAAGGAGCATGGAAAAGTTTATGTCTCAACGAATCACACGTAGAGATATTGATAACACGCATAGAGTTAATGGTATTTCATAACTAATCGATTGAGCAGCAGCCCGTAGACCACCCAAAAAGGAATATTTATTATTTGACCCATATCCTGACATAAGAAGTCCAATGGGAGCAATACTTGAAATAGCAATCCATAAAAAAACACCGATATTGAGATCAGCTAAAACAAAGTTATAGCCAAAAGGAATTACTGAATAGCTTACTAGAATTGATATGACTGATATGGATGGTCCAATACTGAATAAACGAATATCTCCCCTAGATGGAATAAGATTCTCTTTGAAAAGTAGTTTTGTTCCATCTGCTAGAGCTTGAAGAACTCCCAAAGGACCGGCGTATTCAGGCCCAATACGCTGTTGTATCCCTGCGGATATTTCTCTTTCTAACCATACAATCACTAGCACACCTATTGTGATTCCCAATACAAGAATCAAAATAGGGACAAGTATCCATATAATTCCATACACCTCTTTTAAAGATTCCAATCTGGAAAAAGAATTGATATCTTGTACTTCTGTTGTATCAATTATCATTTCAACGATCAACTTCTCCCATAATGATATCTATGCTACCTAGTATTGTCATAATATCAGCCAATTTCATTCTTTTAACTAACTGAGGAAGAATTTGCAAATTGATAAAACCGGGGGGACGAATTTTCCATCTCCAAGGAAAACCATTCTGATCCCCTATTAGAAAAATTCCTAATTCTCCCTTTGGGGCTTCAACTCTCACATAAAGTTCTTGTTTCGGTAATTCAAAAGTCGGAGACGGCTTTTTACTAATGAATCGATATTCAAAATCATTCCATTCTGGATCCTTTTCTCTATCAAAGCAACGGATTTCTAAATTCTCATATGGCCCTCCCGGAATTCCTTCCAGAGCCTGTTGAATAATCTTTATGGATTCTACCATTTCACCAATTCGTACTAAATAACGAGCTAATGAATCTCCTTCTTTTTGCCATTGAACTTCCCAATCAAATTCCTCGTAACATTCATAATGATCAACTTTACGTAGATCCCATTGTATTCCGGAAGCCCGAAGCATTGGTCCTGATAAACCCCAATTTATTACTTCCTCTCCACCAACAATGCCTACGCCCTCAACCCGTTCTAAAAAAATGGGATTTCGCGTAATAAGTTTTTGATATTCAACAACCCTTGTTAAAAAATAATCGCAGAAATCCAAACATTTATCTATCCAGCCATGAGGTAGATCAGCCGCTACCCCTCCGATACGAAAAAAATTATGCATCATTCTCATACCTGTGGCAGCTTCGAATAGATCATATATTAATTCTCTTTCTCTGAAAATATAGAAGAAAGGGGTTTGTGCACCAATATCCGCCATAAAAGGTCCCAGCCATAGTAGGTGAGAAGCTATACGACTCAACTCCAACATAATTACTCGAATATAGCTGGCTCTTTTAGGTACTTGAATATTTCCTAACTGTTCCGGTCCATTTACGGTTATTGCTTCTGTGAACATAGTAGCTAAATAATCCCAACGGGTTACATAAGGCAGATATTGTACAATTGTTCGGTTTTCTGCAATTTTTTCCATCCCTCTATGTAAATAACCCAATATTGGTTCACAATCAATAACATCCTCACCATCTAGAGTAACAATAAGTCGAAGAACACCATGCATTGATGGGTGGTGAGGACCCATATTGACTATCATGAAGTCTTTTCTTGTAGCTGGGGCATTCATAGGTTTTTCCTCGATTCATTCTTCCATGAATTGCTTAAAACTAAAATGAGTTCATCAAAATTCAAGATCTAATAAATCGAATAATTCAAAACGACTCTTTAAATTAATTAGTTTGTGGTTCTCGAATATCCAACTGATTAATTAATTTTTTATAACGTATTCCATTTTTCTTTGACAAATAAGACAGGAGTCGTTTCCGTTTTCCCAGAATTTTACGTAAACCCCTTTGAGATAAATAGTCTTTTCTGTGCAATTCCAAATGTGAAGTAAGTCTTCGTATCTTATTGGTGAAATTGAATACTTGAAATTCAATCAATCCCGGGTTTTCTTCTTTTTTTTCTTGTGAAATAACGGATATAAATGATTTTTTTACCATAAAAAAATGAAAGCTTGTCTCCCCCCCCCCCTTTTTTTTTTTAGAGTCTAGATTTTATTATTGATCAATAATAATAATGACACTCATTTTCAATTTGGTATATACAATAATCTTAATTTTCTTAAGAGTTCCTGATTTCATTTTTCAAATCAATTTTGATTAATCAACCCAATTCAAATAGGTATACAAAAAATACTATATTTATGCATTCACAAAAGCAAAATTGTAGACTTCAAATAAGAAGATTTTGTTGATTCAGTTATAGATCTAATAGGTAGGATATATCATTGAATTAGTATCGTGCCTCAGAATAGAGGGTAAGACACTGGGTATGTGCATCTAGTTGTTTTCACATATCAGATATGTTACGAGAAATAGAAAAAAAAAAAAGAAAAATGTAGATTAACGAATTTTCAATCGGGGATACATATGGATCCTTACCATACTGAAACGGCTGCCATTATTGGTATCAAACCAATAGCGATTCATACAAGCTAAATCTTCTAATCGATAATTTGGCCAAAGAAATAACTTTAAATTAATTAGTTTTTTTTTTTCTCTATCAAGATCTTTACTTGTAGCCAAAACTTGACAGCAATTATTCACTTTATTCTCATTGTAAAATGTCTTATTTCTATGCACACTATTTCTATTCTTAGGATTGAAAGAAATTAGAATTCTCAATTCTCTACGACGTCTAGCGGATAAAATATTTTCAGGAACAAGCAAATCATAATTATTTTTTTCTTTATTTTCAGTCAGCTTTTGATCTCTTATGGATTTTTTAATGGATTTATCCAAATTTTTCTTATCAACGTAGCTTTTTTCTCGGTATCTTTGATTAATTTGGTGCTTTCTCTTATGAATCAACGAAAGGCCTATGGTTTGATACATATTAAATTGCTCATGGTTTTTTCTAGACAGACGAATTGGTTCGATACTCAATATTCCTTTTTTTTTCATCAATTCCGTATTTTTATTCAATTCTGTAAGAGTTAAATCCTTCTGATTCTTAAATTTTATAATATCTAGACTTAGTTCTCCTCTTTGAATAGAGGCTATAGCAATTTCTTTTAGATTTTTCAGTCTAAGCAGGAGACAATATACTTGGATATTATTCATTATTCTTTCATTTAAGCAATCATGCCAGTTCAATTGAAAAAGCAAATACCTTCTTAGGAAGCAATTAAGTTCTGCTTCGATGTTGTTCGTGTATCTATTTTTTTTTACACCCTTTTTTATGTCGGATCCTGCATAATCTTCTTTAAGATTTTTTTCTTTCTTTGAAAAGGATGATTCAAGATTTATTCGACTTGCATATTCTGTTTTTACTTTATTTCGAGTCTCTAACTCGAATTCAAGATATTTTTTTTTTTTCCATGGTCTAAAAATATCTATTTTTTTCTTTTCCGTGATCTTTTTCTTTTCACTAGCATTTTTATTTACATTCAAATTCAAAAAAAGGAATTTGATTGGGATGATCCATGGGTTACTCGTATATGCATTATAAAATATCAAATCTTTAGAGAAGAAAACAAATTCCCGATTCGCTATAGAACGATTTAATATTTCTACATTCATTCCCATCCAATCAAAAAGGTTTTTTTTTTTATTGGATGGGTTGATTTCTTGATGAAGCGTAAAATAATAATCGGTATCGATCGAACCCCCCAAATGCACTTTATTTCTAAGACAAAAATTCAGAATTCTCCAATCAAAACACTTTCTATCCAGATTTTTTTCCACATCTAGAATAGAATCTTCTACTATATAATTCTTGATAGGAATATCATCCGTCATATCCAATTTTTTTTTTTTACGTGTGTTGTAATTATAAGAAATCGCTTGGTTATTATTTGCTTGGAATGACGATCTATATCCATAAATATATGAGTCCTTCTTATCTGCATAATCCGCATAATTAATAGATTTATATGATAAAAGATCATACCAATATTGTTTTTTCATTTTTTCTTTTTTTTTTAATGGGTTTATTTCTTGTTTTTTGTAAAGAATTAATTCGTTTTTTTCATATGAATGATATTTGATTAAATCTTTATTTTGAGTCACATGGTGTTCATTCATTTTATTTCGCCATTTTTTGGATACTAATCTAGACCATCCATTCTGAGATAAATCGTATTGATAATGACCTTTTAACCAATTTGTCCATTGATTAATTACAGAATTGAGAGCGCTCTTATGTTTTAATTTGGAATGAGATATTCCTTGTACTCCAAAAAAAGAATCCTTTATTTCATTCTTAAGAAAAAGAGGTGTTCCATGATATTCAAAAACGGATCTTAATTTATACTTATCTAAGTTAATAACTTGGGTTTGTGATAATTTGTAAAATACATATGCTTGTGACAAAGAGGATACGTCACAAAAATTCTGTGAATTCGTATTCCTAATATTACAAATTGATTTTTTTATAGTAGAAATAAAGTGAATTATACTTTTATTTTTTTTATCACTTCTTTTTCTTTCTTCATTTGCTTCATTATTGTAAATGTTTTTATTAAGAATTTTTTTTGGTGATTCAAGAAAAAGTTGTACATTGATTTTAGGAATATTAATGATAGAGAGAAAGATATCTATATATACCCTTTCTATGAGAAATTTTAAAAAATAATGTGATTTGCGAGATAATCGAATATTTTTTTTTTGTAATATCTGCCAAATATTTTTTTGTAATTCTAATCTTTTATCATCATAAGTTGTTTTCTTAGAACAAATATTTCTCTCTGAACCTTTTTTCTTGTCTTTTTTTAATTTTTCTATTTGTTTTATGATCCTCTTTGTTCTATCATTCAGATCTTTTATTTTTTTTTCTGTCAATGAACAGTCTGTCCAATTAATAGATTGAATTGGAATGGTGGATTCGTAAATCATGGGATTACTCTTACTTTTTGTTGAATCTTTTTGAATTTCATCCAATTCATATATTTTGATTTTTCTTAATCCAAATATAAATAAAAGATTTGATAATGATAGTTTTTTTATTTTTTCTTTTAGAAATAGAATCCTTTTGAGAATACTTTGGATGATCCATTGTGCTTTTTCTTTTGTGATATTTAGAAAAAATTTGGTTCTTTCGTTTAATACTTTTAGAACTAGAAAAAGATTCTTTTTCCAATTTTTTATTTTTTTTTTAAGTTCTTTAAAAATGGGATCAAAAAACGAACGTCGGTTTCGGGGAGAAGAAGAAAAGGGAAATTCTACTTCCATTCCGAAAACTGTAAAAAAGAAGAAATCCATTTTTTTCACTTTTTTTTTCATTGGATTCTTTTCCTTTTGAGGGGATCGTAGCTTAGATCTATATCTGTGCCAAGGTTTCAGACGAAAAGGAAAAAGGACCTTTATTTGAATACCCTCAGTTAGCCAGTTTTTCGGAAATTCTGTTTCCGATAACGGAACGCCATTATAGGTGCATTTAATATACATTTCTCTATTCCAATCCTTTAAATCCTCTGACCATTCGGGAGATTGAAATAATAGTATACGAACGATATTTTTAGTTATTATCAATGAGGGTAATAGAATATATTTTCTAATAATCGATTGGGTTACTAATAAAAAACCTCTTATTACTTGAGCATATAAAATGTTATCCCAGGCTTCCGCTATTTCCATACGCTTTGCTTCCTCTTTTTTCTTAATCTCTTTTTTCTTTTCCTCTGTATAATCTGAAATTTTCAATTCTTTCTTTTTATTTTTACGCATCCAATTTAGAATAAAGATTTTCATTGGCTCAAAAATCTCAAAAGAAAAGAAAGAGGATTTGTCAATTTTGTCAAAAAAAAGAGGAGAATGTGCACTTGCTTGAAGGATTTTCCAATTAACAGTTTTTCTTCTTTGAGCGCGTCTAGATCCTTTGATTATGTCTCGCCTAAAATCCGGTTGTTGTGAATAACGTATTAAAGCAAATTCATCTTTTTCATGAGAATTATGAGTATCCTTGGGATCGGTATAAGCATCGGCATTCTCTGAGTTATCAGTATAAATTATTACACGTTTGGCTTTTCTTGAACGAATCTCAAAATTTTCTGTTTGACGATCGCTTTCCAGGTGTTCTACTTGGTCAATTAATTTGTATGCCCATCGAGGAACTTTTTTTCTGCTTTCTTTTATTCCAATACATTTTTTTCTATTTATAATTGTTTTATCGTTCGCATCAGTTAGAATTGCGTCGAATAAAAATTTCATCTTTTTTTTAGCTTCGGAATCCATCTTTTCATGTTCTCGAAATAAATAAAGTCCTTTAAAATTGAAATTGGATACTGATTTTGCAGAAAATTCACTCATCAAGTTAAAAAAAAAACCAATTTCATTTGATAATGATTTTTTATCAAATCTATCCATTTTCTGTTCAAAGTTATCTATTTTAGGTTCAAAGTCTGGATAATCAGTATTAATATTAAGAAGGATGGCGTGAATCTTATTTATAAAAATGTAGTTTTTTGTGTAAGTTTTATTCTGGATTGAGAATAAAAAACTTTTTTTGATTCGTCCACGATAGGGTCCGTTCAAGAAAGGATCATATATTTTAGGTAAGTATTTTTTAGTCTCATCATTACATAATCTAATCTTTTTTTCGAGTACATCCAAAGCAAAAAATTCCTTATCTAGAGCTTCGGCCCTATTTAGAAATTGATTACTTAGGTCGTTTCTTTTTTGTTCATTAATCGAACTCCAATAATTATCCAATTCATCATAGGAGAGTTTTTCTGTTGTGAAGAGAGACGTCTTTCTTTGCATCATTTCAAGAAAAGTTGATAAACTAGACGGATACGTCAAAGATATTCTTTCTTTTGCATCACTTTGACATATATGAAAAAAAAATTGTGACATTTCATTTCTTACAGCATTTTCTAATTTCTCATTTTTTATATATCGCAAAGGACGATTCCATCGTTTATAATCGAAAATAATCCTTAAAAGAGGTTTTTCCAATCGAAAGATATCTTTCTCCTCTCTTTCATCGATTTTGTAGGAATTCTCTCTTTCCTTTGAAAAAAGATAAGCAGAAAGATATTCCGCGTTGGATTTTTTTTTTTCTTGTTTAGTTAACTTCGTTTTGGAAGTTCTTTCTACACCTATCTTTTTTTTTTTATCAATTTCACCTCTTTCTTGAATTTTTGACAGTTTTTTATTGAAAATAAAAATAGGCAGTGGTGTTCTACTTAGATAGTATATTGAGGAAATAAATAAAAACATAATAAAGATTCAAGACATCAAATTTCTCAATTCTGACATAATGTACTTAT
>JBCEWC010017591.1:0-12416 GCA_038996855.1 Solanum aculeatissimum
TATGATCTCCTGTTTGTTTTGAAGTTTTACTAATTAAAAATAAATGAGGGATCAAAGCTAAAAAAACATCAGTAAATATCTACTCTGTAGTATTTTCATAAAAGCCAAGTCCAATTCAACTTGTGTGGAATGCTAATAACAATTATAGATAAAAAATTCAATATGTTGTTGGAATCATTAGCGGAAAATTTGAAAATGAAAAAAATCAGAAAATAAAATCTTAATTGAAGTCCTTGCATATACACAGTCAAACAAATCATTGTACCTTCAAGTAGACAAGTTTTAGTTTTCAAGTATTGAAAATTATGTATTGCTTTCAAAAACAGTACACTTCTTGCAGGTCATTTTGTGGTTGAGGGGGTTGACTATTCCTTTTTAGTCATTTTCCCGAAGCATGAGTTATTCTGAAAATTTTAGTCTAATAGATGATGGTTTAAATACTTCTCATACATGACTATGGTCACATTACAAGAGGTATTGTAGTCCAATTTGTCGTAATGATTTTTTTTCATACCTTGTGGTGGTTTAGTGGTAAGATTCTTTTTTAATTTAAATTACTTTAAGTTTCTTTGTGAGATGCACCTCATGAAAGCTTAGCTTCGAACCACTTACTTTAAGTTGAATATCTTCAAATTATGTCTTGTGAATTTATAAGATAGAAAGAAGATATATTCTTGGACTGCAACTCGCAAGCCGAATTTGAAATCACATATTTTTGGGAAGGAGGGGGGATGTCAATCTTTTTATTCTAAAGGTTAGTCAAGATGTTCCAAACTTCAAAGTACATAATTGTCTATGGGAAAAGAGTTAAGCTTTATTTGTTGAATACAAAGAGAAATGATTTACCTAATATTTTGTCTGGATGTATTTAACTTTTTTTCCCTTTGAATTTGCTAGGATTTTGATGGTCTCTGAGAAATGAATTTTTCTGATGATTTGTAGGAAGATGAAGATTTAAAAAGAGAAACCAAAATGAGGTAGCACTAAATTTTCGATCTTTAGGATTGTGTTCATTTTTTTCTTGTGAATCTAAATTTATGTTAGTTAGCATTGTGTTTCATATAATTGATGTATTATGATGAAGGTTGAGCAGAAAAAAAGACCATATCCATCTCCTAATAAGTAGTTCTTGGTTCTGACAAATAAGGCAAAATAAGAAACATCCAACAAGTCAAGTTTGATATGATTTTTCGCCCTTCATTTCTTTGATTTTTGCGTTCTTATTGATTGCATTCATCCATGGAATGTTAATACACCAGTTTGGTCATTTACAATAATTTTTTTAGTAGCATGTGGTGAGAAACCTCCAGCATCTTCCTTTCCTAAGAAAAATGGTATACTTGCAATCAATAGGAACAATAAATTCTCTGAAATCTTCTAGCCAGTTATCTGGCAAATTTAACACGTATGTACTAACACCAAAAGATCCATTCCCATTTCTGCACCCTTCATTGCAAATGTCTAATTTTTTACCGTTGAGGGTATAATAGGTCATGGTCATCAACATTTGGTGCCATTACTCCATTGATTTGTATCAATTTCTTGACGCTTTTTAATTACAGATTAGCTAGAGAGGATTTGAGATTAGAATTGTTGAAGATCCTTCCTCCAAGTAAACTTTTTTGTATGTCATTTGAATTTTGAATATGTATTGTACTCCTCTCTGCACCTCTTTTTATATTAGTGGGACTTCACGTAACTTGTCTTATTCATTTATAGTGGAATTTGAGTAGATATGTTGTTGTTACTGTTGCATGCTAACCTTCCTGGGCCCTGGATTAGTGTCATGTCACTCCAAACACTGATTACCCTTGCACCAAAGTGCTGACACATTGGACAATCAAGGTTAATTCTTGTCTTTTTTCTCACTTTAATTCATATAGAATTCCCTCCACCCTTTAACACTAGCTTTTGCTTTTAATAACGATCACACTTGACCAACACTACCATTACCAAAACCAGTAGCACTGTACTATGTTGGTTGGACTCTTCAAAAATACTTTTGGCTGTGTGTCGAATCCTCCAAATATGCATAGGTTTTGAAGGATGCTACACTGCGACGTCAACAATCTTAAAGGGTCTGAGCAACATAGCCACCAGAAAGCCTTGGAAGAAGTCTTTTACGCCTTCGACAGAGAAAGCAAGGACCTTTATTCAGTGAGTAATAACTTCTCTCAGTCAGACTCTACACTTCTAGTTTGAATGCTCACAAAATCCTTCCATCATTTTATACAAATGACCAAAGGTGTCTTACTAGTGAACATCATGTGAAGTTTCTGCACACAGGACTCACTCCATTATCCCTTCAATTAAATGTGTTGCAGGCTTACAGTAGATATAAATCAGGCAAAAGAAATTCTGAAATGCACTGGAACTCTGTTAGTACCATCTACGTACACACAAAAAGAGCAAATAAAAGAGACAAAATAGGAGGTCTGATCTTCCTTGCTTTCTCTTTGTTTCCTTGATATATCTTCCATCTTCTTTTCCATATTTTTTGTGAACTTTGTCGAGTTGCCGATTCGCAGCTACACTCTATGTTATGTACAATAAGCTTATCAAATGCCAAAAACTTATGGAAACATCGAATACCCCCATTCGAGGGCCACGATGACTCACTAAAGAATGCGACATATTAAGAAGCAGACTAGGTACATATTTTTGTCTTTGTGCGTGTTTTTGTAAGTGTCTACAGAATGGATGTAAATTATTCTGTCACATCTTCAGAGAAAAATCTAGAATGTTCTCTAGCAATCTTGATGGGAGTTATGGTGAATCTCTGCATGAGGTTGATTAATACAATTGATCATAGGCTTTGGAGGAGTGCCCTTTTGCAAGATGGAGGTTGTGTGCTTCGATGAGGGGACGTAGACTCAACTCCAAGTGTCTTCAATAGGAATTGCCTCTCCTGAAAAATGGTACAAAATTCAGTTAGTCTTGCATCTGAATACACATGAAAAATATGATTCAATGAAAAGCTATGATGAGGCGTATATAAATAGTTATTAGATTATCAGAAATTAATAAAGATTTTTGAGTATAATCCAAACCGTGGAAGTAATGTTGGAGGAAATCAATTCTCATTTTTATCATGACCAATTCAAACAACTAACTGTTTGGATTTGAAGAGCTCCTCTACCTTCTACATTTTCAAAAAAGGGTCAAGATTTTAAACACAAAAATATGTAAATCAGTCTTTCCTTGCATCTAAGATGTGCCTGTTTTATCACATACATGTAGCAAAAAGAGCCAAGACCAGAATTCAGAAGCCAATATTTGTGATAAAGGCAGTTAGAAATGGACGAAAATTGCAAAGAAAGGTTCAACTGAGCGACAATGAGAGAAAAGAGAAGGCAACAAGTTCTCCAGTAGGCAAAAGCCTTCATTACTATGCTTCTATGGTGGAACGAAAGATGTCTTTCTGTAAATGCACAAGGCTTCAAATTACAGGGTTTGGAAGGATTTCATGTGCAGTTGTGAACCTAGCAGAAAAATCATAGTTTTCTCCCAATTTCCTACGTAGTACATGTAAGCAGAAATTGGTACGATAACTCGGATATTGGCTTTTCCGTGAAATATTATAGCAGATGTTTGGTTGTTCTGAGAAATATTAGGGAGGTGTACACATTGTATAGTTGGCATTGTGTGAAAAAAATGTGGTAGACTATATATAAGTTCCTTTTTTCTCATGGTACTATTTAGTGATACCCCTCGTTATATCTTTTTCCCTATATACCAAAGCTACCACAAGATGTAGATCTTCACTTATGGCATTAAGTTATGATAAATGCTAGTTAGTTTCTAACAATATCTCAAATAAGCGAACTTATAACCATTTGTAACTGGATTAAGTTCCAAAGCATTACATCATCTTAATATTAGTCAAACCATAAAGCAATGATTGCTTACACTTTCAGAAAACTTTGGGCTGGGAACTGCTGCAGCTAATGATCTGAATTGTGGAGTTACTTGGAGAGGAGAACTGAAATCTGTCTTAGGATATTCACATTCAGCTGTTGCTGATCCATAACTGGCCCTTATTTCATCACAAACAGGCGGAGTATCTGCTGCAATCAAAGTCATCATTTTTAAAAGAATGTAGCAATTCAGCATAGCTATCTAGAATAGTCACTATGTAATATGAAATTCTTCATACCTTGAGGGAATGATAGATCACAGAAAATTCCATTTTCCAATTCTTGAGCTCCATTTTGATCACCTATTTTAAAATTTTGCAATCCAAATTGAATCTCCTGATCATGCGCACATGGCTTGACTTGACTTTCTGCTGTTAATGCATGCTGCAGCAGAGTTGATACGGTACTGTACTTTGAACTGCCACCAGAATCTTCAGATAACGCAGGTTGCCTTAATGTACATCTAGATTTTAGACTTGTTGTAAAGGATTAAGCCCGCAGTACGAAAAATGAGCTTTCGCTAGTCAATACCTTTTAGATGGTTGGCTCCCTTCGTTACTACTTGAGTCGGTTATCAGATTGTCATGAGTATTGTGTCCAGGCTTCATCTCTGGAATCTGAAACTTGAGCATCTTACTTTCCTTTGTCTGATGAAGAAAATCCTGGAGTACCTACAAAATATTCAGATCCATTAGAGGCAGTGTTACCAATAGCAAAAAGTACGAAAAAGCTCTAAGGTCCGTTGGGGCTTTAGTGTGAGCTTTAATGAGAAAAGGCGCAATGAAGAAAACATACAAATGTATCTGTTTAGTCCAAGACAAATAATTCTAAGCATGAACAACACATATATGGACAAAAGAAATTGAATTATTTCAATAAAGTGAAATTTTAATTGTTTAGTGCTGCCTTTCATGAAATGCTGAGTCACAAGGAAAAGTTTGCCATAGAGCCTTGATGACAATACGAAAGAGCATATTAAGCAAGGCGAAACACTCAATGTATTTTGAACCTCGCTTCAAGGCTTAAGAATGCCTTTGACTACACTGGTTAGAGGTTTGGCAGAGTAATAGCACATTAGTTCTTAGGTTAAGGAACTCCATAAAAGAGCAGTTAGCGATCCAGACAGATTTGCTATTAGGAGCTAAAGCAGGTTCTTTCTTTTTCTTATGTTGTCACAGGGCCGGGGCTGAACCATATTTTGCCATTGTCAAAGATACGAATCATGCAAATAAGTGATATACACATTGTAATCACAATTTAGCACAAGTCTAAAATCTAGATGTACATAAAGGCAACCTGCGTTATCTGAAGATAACGCAGGTTGCATTTATGTACATCTAGATTTTAGACTTCCTCAGAGAGATTACAACTGCTGCGACCACTAATAGAAAAATAGCTTACCTAGAGATGAACCATGGCGATTATGCAGTTATTCAAAATGGAATGTAGTAGAACAGAAGAATATAGCTTTAGTGTCTAAAACTTTTTAGATACAGAAAAGAAAAGAAAGAGGAAAAAAACAACTAATTGACCTTACCTTCCAAGCATTTTCAAGACTCTGGTTACTGTTTTCCGAATTAACTTTGAGTGCCAGTGAGCTTAGTAGTTCTGCTTGTTGCATCAACACATTTATCTTCGGATCGCTCTTCTCAAGGAATGTTCCTTGAAAAATCCATAAACAGTCAGTTACATAATTCAACTGTCCCTTTTGTATACAAAGGTTACTGTCAAAGATCGGAAAAGATAAGTAACCATTTTCAGATGTCTCTTTGTTGACATTCTGAGCAAGCACTGAAAATGGATGTCTAAGCGGTTGATGTTTATTAGGACAATCATCAACAGAGCTTTCTATAGCGTGGCTCCTCCTACATCAAGACGACTGTATGTTATAGAACACATAATTTTGGTCTCTCTGCGACATAATTTAACCATGATGTATTCATTTACCTCAGCTTCTTAATAGGTTCGGAAACATCTGATATTCTGTCAGTATCTAGCCTGTCTGAAAACATAACCCTCTTGTTATTTAGATTAATGTAGGAAGTGATGTTTTCTTTAGCCTTTGCTTCATTTTTTGCTTTTTTTTTGCAGATTGTAGTGAACCGGTTCTTCACAGCATTATCCGTCCTGTATTAAGGTACAGGAAAAGTTCAAACAACGAAAAATTCCCAACTAAACACAGAAAGTTTCTAACAGTTAGTACCAAATACAATGCTGGTTACCTGCCTGACACCACCTTGGCAATTTCAGTCCATCTGTTTCCAAAGATTTTTTGAGCCTGCAAGTACTTTTTCTATCAGATATGCACATTGTAATCACAATTTATCATCACAACAAAAAATGTCCTGAAAAGAAATAAAAAGCAATCTATCCGACTTCAAAATGATATTAATTCATGAGTTAAAACAAAAAAGTGGAAATGATATCTTACAACAACAACAACAATAACAATATACCTAGTGAAATCTCAAAAGGGGTCTGGAGAGGATAGAGTATCTGCAGACTATATCCCTATTTCGTGGAGGTAAATAGGTTGTTCTCATAGACTCTCGGCCCGTACAACGTATCAAAATAGGTATGGAAAAGAGACAATGACATTGGAGAATTAAAGCTTCTAATAAGGAAATACTAACAATCATAGAATAATGTCATAACCTAAATACAATCAATAATAAGTGATGGTGGAATCAAAAGCAATATACTATAAGAATACGGCTAAACCCCTCGAAAAATCATGACAACACTTCATATCTACTAACTTACTACCCTAATATGTGACCTCCATATACTCTAATACTTTTTCGGTCTATCTCTTGTTGGTTATTTTCCCAGACTTTCCTAGCATAATTAGGTTTTCCTTTTCCAAAAAGGAAAACATAAATCTCCATATTTGGCTAGTCCTTTTTCTTGCAGTAAAATGTTTATGACACTATAAATAGAGATTCATTCCTTCTAACATGATAGCATTCACAATGTAATCCTAGGGGCACATGATAACATTCACAATGTAATCCTAGGGGCTTTGAGAGTTTGTGTAGGGGGGAAAACAGTGAGACACAAGTATTACATTAACACTTATGTGAATCTCTTTTTGTTTTGAGTGAATTTGTGAGTTTATTTTTCTCGATATTGCGTACTTTTTTTAATATAGTGAATTGTTCATCTCTTCTTGTGGATGTAGGTCGGTTGACTGAACTACATTAAATATTTGTGTCTCTTTTGGCATAATTCTCGATGTCTTCTTACTCACGTTCTTTCAAGATTTGTTTTGCTAGCTTCCACGTGACACCTGATTATTTTGGTTCTAACACCTCTACCTCTCCTCATACTCACTATATCCAACCTCTCATAGCTTCTCGATGGGACATATGCGCATCTCGTCTTCACATGTTCAAACCATCACAGTGTTGCTTCCCTCATCTTTTATAACCACTTACAATTGAACAGAAGAAGATGACACTTTTAGATCTCTTGTAGGTAAAATGAAGATCTCTTGTAAAACGAACATATAACTAAAAACAAGTTTGTAAAGAGTTAAGAAAACGAAATTTCCCGAATAGAAACACCACTTAAGAACAATGCTAAATTAAGTTACAATAGTGAAAGTTCAAAAAGGATTTAAGCAATCAACATAACATCATTTTACCTCACATAAAAGCATATCTTCTTCAGGTGACCATCCTCCTTTTTTGAAATCAGAGTTCAAATAAGTGAACCATCTGCTATTTCTTAAAAGACAATCACAACAGTTAACCAAATGGAAAAAAAAAACAGTAAATGAAAAAGGGAAATAAAGTCAAATAGAGAGAAAAAAACAGGACATTTTGGGCAGACCTTCTTTTGCATTGTCTAATTGTTTTATCCTTGAAGTTTGAAGCTATGATCTTCCAACTACATAACACATCATGAAGACAAAAAAGAAATCATTTATCTTCAATAGCCATTATGTCCAAACTTTTTGGTCTTATTAGATATAAAATATGGCCTCTCTGAACATTATTGAATATTTTCAAGTTTATATCTTAAAATAATCATTCAACAAATAATTATTATCTCAAAAAGTCATATTTCTTCTAAAGAGAAAAGTGACTACTCTCTCTAGTAACTACTAGTTGAGTAAGCATGTAAGGAATCAACTGAAACAATAGAATGAAAAGGTTAAGTAACAATACTTATCAATTCCATGAATACGAATTTGGTCTCGTAGTATATCGTCCTCCTGCAACTCAAAACAATCAACAACTCAAAAAGGTACCAAAACAAATACTAGAACAAACTAATATATCAACCATGTCTCAAATTCCAAATTAGTTGGAGTACTCAATCAACCATAGCAATTAGTGTTACCTCTTGTGACCAAGAAACAATACATCTTTCTTTTGGCTTGGCTCCATCACAATTATTAAAATTGACTGCTATTATCTTCTTCATTTTTTTTTCACAACGTATAATAGATTGCATGGTAATGCTATATATGTTACAAAAGAGCCTTTTGGAAGAATGAATGATTTATATAGAAATGTCTAAGGGGACAGAAAGGGGGAAAAGCTGTTCACTACTTGGATTCCTTTCTCCTTCAACACATACAACACAATTCCTTTCTCCTCGGATTCGGACTTTGTTTGTACTTTTGGAATTCTATGCATTCCAAAAGAAAATATATACTCACTTTTAGTTGTCATGTAGACTAATTTGACTAATTTTGAAAGTTATATTACATTGTATTAATTTGATATTTTAAAATAAAAATTTTAATAATTAAAAATATATAAAAAAAATATTATAAATTGTTATTTTTTCATATCAGTATAATAAAAAATATATAACTTAAAATATTAGCCAAAAATTTTGTGTCTCTCAAAAAGAAAATTGTACAAATAAATAAATAAGGAGTATTTCACTGTTTCAATTCATGTGGGGGACCTTGATTTGGATGAGAATGACAAAAATAATTTTTCCTTTTACCACATTTTTTTCATATTATTTTAAAATACTTTATGATATTCTCTACTTCAGTTTATTGTGGTGTACTTTTTTTTAGTTTATTTTTAAAATAAATGTCACTTTTCTATAATTAAAAAATAAAATACTTTTAAATTTCATTTTTTTCACTCTTTTATAAAATAATTTATAGTCATATAAATATTTAACGTTTGTGTTATAAAATAAATTTTTGATATCTTATTTTTTTTTTAAAATTTATGTCAAATCAAACAAAATCACTTAAATTAAGATCGAGATAATATTAATTATTATGATTTAAATATAATTTCCAAGTATATAAAGAATAGTTTTAAAATTATAAAGATTTTATATCGCAATTCACAGTCAAATTTAAAAATATAACTTATAAAATATCAGTACCATATGAAATAGAGATAAATACAATATTATATCATACTATATAGGGGGATCAACTGTTTTAGTCCCTGTATTATTGCATAATTCAATTTCATTTTCAGTTTTTGTGCAATTTGATTATGCATATTTAACCCTCAATTATTTGAACCGTGCGGCTTTGGTCCTTGAGTTAACAAAAGTTAACTATTTAATAAACAAAATAAAATGAAGGATTGGTGATTCTGAATTCTTGAAGAATTATGTGTATACAAGAATTTTAATTTAATAAAAATGAAATGTTAAATTTTTTAAGAATTGAAAGTTGTTAAGGCACTATTGATTGCCTTAAGGCGCAAAGAAGAAGAACGAGTTGCTAATGAATTAAAAATAGAGCATACAGGAAAAGCAAATCAGATCAATTTATATATTTAAAATAATCATTTTAATTATATATTTTTCAAAAATGTATAAAATACAATTTTAATTTGATATGCGTAATTCTTCAAGAATTTAGAATCAAATCAACCCTTCATTTTATTTTATTTTAGTATATTATATATTGTCAAATAATCATTCTATTAAATATTTAACTTTTGTTAACTTCAAGGTTCAAAATCACACCCTTCAAATAATTGAAGATTAAATATACATAGTCAAATAACATAGGGATACAAACTGAAAGTACACAATAATAGAGGGACTAATACTGGAAAAACAAGGGACTAGTACTGCTATATATTATCTCGGGATTTGGTTTTTTGAAAGTAAGGTGATTTCTGTTTGCAGAGTATAGAAAGCCTTGAAAAATGAAACTTTTGAAGTGTTTAAAATGACCATAAAAGTTGAGGATTTTCTTGAATTCTCTTTTTTTCATTTAAGTGGGGTTAGAATAATTAATGGGTTCTTGCTTTTGAGAGCGGGGATGAAAAGAAAGTTTGAAAATAATCCACGAGAGTACATTTCATTTTTATTCTTCACTTGTTATAGCCTTTTCTTAATTGTTTATTAATGATAGCTTCACAATATTCGTGATCAAACTACTATGTATTATGAGTTTATCGGATTTTCATTTAGGGAAGATATTCTTCATGATTTTTTTTTCTTTTTTGTAATAAATAAATAAATTTATTATTTATTTTCATGAAAAATGTGTTTGGATATATTAGGAGTGAATGGATCAGAAGTAAGGATATTCAGGATAAAGTGAAAGTGGCTTCCATGGTCGACAAGATGAGAAGGGAGACTTAAATGGTTTGAGCATGTGTAGAGGAGATGGAGGATGCTCCAGTAAAGAGGTGTGAGAGGTTAAATATAGAAAAATAGAAGAGAAGTCAACGTAGACCGATGAAATATTAGGAAGAGATAATTAGGCAAGACGTAAAAGTATTTTCAGGTTATTGAGGAAATAACTTAAGATGGGATGATATGAAGGTCGAGTAGTAAAATAGAAGACTAGTAGGTAGTAGAGGAGTGTTGTTGCTTTTCAAGGGTGTAGGTTTGTTTATGTTGTCATTGTACTAACGTATTATGCTTGCCTAGATTAGCTATCATTATTGGTTGTTTACTTTCTTTCGATAATTATTGTACTATTGTATTGTTCTTGTTCCTTCCTGATAAGCGTTGAATTATTTTCTCTATTAATTGTTATATTTTTTATACCGTTTTTTTCTTCTTTTGTACTTAAATTTATTGCTTTTTACGTGAGAATCTTTCGAAAATAACCTCTCTATCTTCACAAGATAATGATAAAATTTGCTTATACTTTATCCTCTTGAGACCCCACTTATGAATCAAACTGAGTATATTATTGTTGTTGTTGTTGATAAGTAAGAAAAAAATATTATTTTTAAGAGTATTTATATAATCAATAAAATACTATGTGGGTGCCTGGATAGAATAAGGTGGAGAGTGAGGATATAGGAGGGGTGGTGGTCAAGGAGTAGAGATTGAGGATGTTGGATGAGTTGGAAGGAGATGATGAACTTAAAAATCTCATTTATAAACTTTTTTTACTTTTACGAAGAAAGTCATTTTTTTATTTTTAATGAACTTATTTTCCTAAAAAATATTTTTAAATATTTTAATCAAACAAACATAAAAAATTTGGATAACAATTTTTAGAAAATATTTTCCTCAATACCAAGTACACCGTATCTTTCAATTCAAAATGTGGAGAGGTTTATCTCTATTTCATCGAATTAAAGGGGTTGCAATCCACGTGAGCTAACCATGAATGAGATAAATATGATGTTTTTTTCTTGTTCAAGTTCAAGGATAATATGGACTGATATTTTAATTGGGAAAAAGGCCAAATACTTTTGAATTATTCGAAAAATGTCAATTTTATTCTTCTTTATTTTTATCTCAAAAATATCCTACTAGAAAAATAACAAAATATTATTTTTCTATTCCAAAACGAAAAAGAAAAAGGCCATTTTTTGTCCTTAGAACAATTCTTGTGGTCTTCTAGTAACCGTTAGGCAACTAATTGTATATTCCTTGCACTTTCATTTTCGTTGTAAAAAGTGAAAAATAAACTTTTAATCAAAATTCATAAATAAAATCGTGCAACTTTATTGATTTCCTTAGTATCTAAACTACTTCTTTAGCTTGGAAATATTTATTTCCCAGCCATAAATTTCAACTGCTACATTTTCTTTGGAAGGTGGAAGTCACAAGATTGATTTACTCATTCCTATTTCAAATATGTTACTCTCGTTTGAAGTGTAAATTACTTCATCAGTTTGTTAATAATATTATATTTGTGATATTTTGGTAAATTGAGCGATGTTTTGATTATAAAAAATTGTTCAATGATTCTACGTGATATTAAAGTAACTGATCAAGTGACTTTTAAAAAAAAAAAAAGTTTATAAGAACAAATTTAATAATTTTAGTGAAACAAAATAAAAATTGAGTGATCGTCCGAAAAAATTAACCCACAAACTAGCTAGTAGCGAGGGAATATATAGTTGCATGTAAAAGGAAAAGATGGAAGCCTAGGTAAAAGTTTCTAAGTTAGAAAAATGAATTCAAGTTTTTTTTGGGAAAAAACACGGGCAAACACAAAATAGATATGGCAAAAATAATGAGAATAAAATGAAAATAATGACACCAAGAATTTTACGTGGAAACCCTTCTAAATAAGGGAAAAACCAC
>JBCEWC010017592.1:0-12416 GCA_038996855.1 Solanum aculeatissimum
TGATAACTTGAATTGAAACTCTTGAAGAGTTTTCAAAAGGCAATAGATTGTTTGCTTAAAGAAGTTGAAGTGAAGAATTTGCAAAACTCTTTGATCATAAAGATTTGTTCGTGTGACAATGTGGTTGATTTGTTCACCAAGTCTCTACCAATTGCAACTTTCAAGAAGATGGTACACACGATTGGGATGCGAAGATTCAAGTCTTTGGATTGATATTCTCATCAGGGGGAGTTAATACACGATGTACTCTTTTTTCCTCACAAGGTTTTGTCCCATTGGTTTTTCCTTGTAAGGTTTTTAATGAGGCATCCAAAATGCATATTATTAGATATGTGTACTCTTTTTTCTTCACTAGAATTTTTTTCTCACGGGATTTTATCTAGTAAAATTTTAACGAGGCACATAATCTAGCAAATAGACATTCAAGGAGGAGTGTTATAAACATATTTAATTTATAATGAATGTCTATTATTTGGTTTCCTTTAATAGTTAGGAATCCTACTTAGAAACCAAATCAATTTTTTCCTTATAAGTGTAAGGATTTTTCCCTATAAATATAAATATAAGAGTTTTCTTAAGAAATCTTCTCTCTATTTTTTCTTTCTTTACTTTACTTTATAATTTCATAACAAAATTTATTTTTTCATAGAGGTATATTCTCTCTAAATAAGTAATAAAGTTTGAGGGTTAAATTTTGGCCTTTTACCTTAATTTTTTGTTTGAAGAAGTTTGGTTCCAAAACAATTAACTTAGATGTAGAGCTCTCCAATTCCTCGTCTACAACTTGAGATCCAAAGAAGAGAAAGAGAAGAGTGAAAGAGAGCTCACAAAATCTGAGAGAAAGAAAAGACAAGTACAATAAACTCATACATACGTTTCAAGAATCAATTTTTTATTTTCAGATCCGGTTAAGACACACAGCAATGCTCTCCACTGCCCGATCCCTCTACATTTTCCTCATCTTCTCTCTATTCCTTGCATACCCATCTCTTGCCAAGGTAAAATTCTTATTGAATAATCAATTGATGCACTTTTGCTTTTAAATGCTTCTCCATTCCTGGATCTTGAGTTTCTTCTACCAGGTCTTTTATGTAATTCCATTTTCTGTATGATACTTTTCTTTTTGCTGTTTATGTGTTTAAATCCTTTGCTTGTAGAGCTTTCTGAAAAAAAAATGGAAATGTTTTTGAGGAACTGAAATTGTAGTTGGGCAGTGATTTTTGAAGGTTACAACGGATGTTTTATGGTCATTTTATCAAGCTTTTTCTGTGTTTAGGTGAAAAGTTTCAAAGCTTGCATTTGGACATGCAATATGTAATCATGATTTCGATCATGACTTGAATTCATGATTGGTATTTCCAGACTATACTTCAGTTCAAACCAAGTGATTTCATATTGCATGTTCAAACGGGCCCTAAAAGAAAAAGTTTGGGCCTTTATATTATTATGATGTTATGATGCTGGAAGTCTAACTGGGTAGTGATTTGAATCATACAAAAAATGGATGTTTTATGATCATTTTCTGTTTTCTGTTATTGTGTTTACATGCATACTGTAGAAATAGGCCGGTAGATGTTCAGGTCGAGAGGCAGAATTAAAGTAATCTGTTTGTCCGCCAGGGATTCAAACCTATACATGCTGTAGGCCACCTAAATCTTTTATAGGGAATTCTGCCTCTATACGTGTGATAAAATAATCAATTAAGGTTGAAGAGGAACCGAAAATAGTGATATTATCAACATAAATTGTGAGAACCAAAATATGTAATCTTGATCATAAACATGCTATGATCAGAAATGGATCGCTAAGCCAATGTCAAGTAGGTATGTGGCCAGACGATTTAATAAAGCCCAAAGAGACTGCTTCAAACCATAGAGAGATTGCTTTAGTTTACAGACTTAATTGGGATAATCTGGGTGTTCAAAGCTTTTAGGTTGCCTCGTGTAAATACCTTTATTGAGAAGGCAAGAATGCATTGGAGACATCAAACTGGTGCATGTGGAAAATATTCTGTAAGGCCAAAGAGAACCAATCTGATCTTGTGGAGCTTAATAACAGGAGAAAATGTTTGTTCATAGTCTATGCCAGGCTGTTGGGCAAATCCTTGTGCAACAAGAGGAGCATTAAACCTATCAATGGAACCATCAACTTTATGTTTAAGGTAGACCCACTTGTTGCCTACTATGTTGGCGTGAGCTGAAGGAACTAAGGACTTATGTTTGATTTTGAAGGAGTGCATTGAACTCATCAATCATAGCTTGTTGCCACCTTGGTCCGTAACAACTTGCATAAAAGATCAGGGTTCAGACAAAGAGGAGGTTGTAAGGTGGTCAAGGAAGAAAGAATTTGGGGCTTAAGTGCGCCTCTCATAGAACGGGTATGGGGTAACCATGTGATGTTTACATGAGGAGTTACTTTGAATGTGAGAGTTAGTTAGAGATTCAGAATTAGTAGTTAGAATAATAAAATCGGAAGGTAAGTTTGAAGTTTGTGATGAGGATTGATGAGTGGATTGAATAGGAGACAACATAGGTAATGCATATGAATCAGATGCAATATCAGTTGTCTTCAAATTCAGAGTCTAGGAATGCATTATCATGTACATTCAAATTAGGAGCATGTGGGATTGGGATTGGAGGGATTTAAGAACTATTTTGAGAAGAGGTTGAGTAATGATGTAGACTATCAATCATATTATTGGTAGTTTCCAAAGATAAGAATCGGGAAATCTTATCACCAGCCCCAAAATTTGAAACTTGAGACAAAGTTGGAGACAGGGCCTAAGTTGCGCGGACTCTTCACTTTCAATGCCACACCTGTGTCGGATTCTCTAAAATACACTACTTTTGGCAAATCAAACACGCACCCGCTGACATTTTTGAAGAGTCCGAACAACATTCACAGGGCTGTGACTGGAGAGGAGTTTTGATAACTAATTGGTACCACCAAAGAATTCTTTGGCATTTGAAGTTGTGACTGTCGATGAGGCAAGGCTGTTACCTTTATGCAATCACTCTAGTGGGATATAGATAAATTAGGAGATTGGCGAGAAAGCAGGTGGTTTGGAGGAAGCGATGTGGATGAGATGTTAGAGCTAGAATGTGGATTAGGCAAGGAAGCATGTCGTGACATCTGATGCTTTGTATGACCTATATGTGTACGAGATAGAGTCAAAGGAGTTTGAGATAAAGTGAGGGTTGTGATTAAAATATGGAATGACAAGAACCACTGATTGAAATTGGGGATTTAGAAAAAACCCATTTTTTTAAAAAAAAAACTTGTTAACTTAAAAAACCCACTTTAATTAATGCATAAATTAGAATGAATGATATAGATCAAATACCCTAATTCTAGCAATTAAACAGAACTTTGTCTATAGGAAAAACCTTCAAGTGGAAGAATTTCCACTCGAAAGCACCCCTTGCAAAGTTGGAAATCAACTAAGGCATACAACCTTCAACTCTCTCAAGAAAATATCCATAAAGTTAACTGTCCTTAAAAATGAAAACAGAGACTATTTATACTAGGGTTCTATTAGTATTACAAATACGCTAAAGTCACTGCAATAGGCCTAATAAGAGAGATGTGCTGGTTCCTGATCAATAAAAGAAAAAGAAAAAAGAAACCAAAGGAGTCTCTGATAGGTTTTATATTGGTCCATACTTCCAATTAAATGCTGAGGCTGCTGAGGATTGATAATGGGTTGGTTCCTTTTTATAGTAATGTTTTATTTTATTTGGATATCAAGTGTTGCTGCCAGATTGTTTGCCAATTGATGATGTGTTGGTCCTGCTTATACTTCTATTGCTTTTTGTTGATGCATTTACTACTGTACTCCGGTTCTGTAACTCTATGTTAAGATTTGAATACCAAATGATTAAGTCTGCTTGTTTTCTTGACTTTGAATTTATAGAACTTGTTTTCATTTAAAAGTTAATAAGTATAAATTTCAAATTGAATACTTAATTTAATACTACATCAATAGAAGTAATTTTTAAAAAATTATATGGCAGTTGGTGAATTTAATACTACATCAATAGAAGTAATTTTTTAAAAATTATATGGCAGTTGGTGGTGGTGGTTGTGGGTGCTGATTGAAAATTGTTTGAGGTGATGGTGTTGTTGTTGTGGATAGTAGCTGGCAACAATGATTGCTAGTGGGTGTTGATTGTGGTAGCGAATTGAGGTGGACAATAGTGATAGCTAATGGCGATGGTGGTCGACTATATATCAGTGGTGATTTTCGGTGGTGATGTTTGTAAATGGTGGCTAATGGAGGTAATAGGTGATTGGTGGTGGCTGATATGGTAGTTGTGGGTGGTAATAGTTGATAATGGTGGTGGCACTGAACTGTGAAAGTTGATGGAGAAGGGGCGAACTGTCATCTTGGTAGAATTCCTTAAATAAACATCTGAATGATATTAAGACTTATGCCTCATTTGTTGCACGTAATGAATCTAGATGGTTTTAGAGCTTAGGCAATTTAGCATTTTTTCCATTAAGATTGAAACACTTGTTTGATCCGAATAAGTCTTAATCATTAAGATTTTGAACAAAGTGTTAATATCATTAACACATTTTGTGTGGACAATTTTCACCACCACCCTATCCACAGTTACTATCCACCATCTCTAACAACCTTTATGTCACAATGACCAGCACCATTGTCAACCACGTTTACGTCGTCAACCATTAACCACCTCTGTCATCACAACCACCATTGACGACCACCATTGCTTCCAACCACTACTGTCTGTCACTCACCTACCACTTCCATCATTAGGATTACATCCACTACCACTACTAGCCAGTACCACCCACCTCACCATCATAACTAGCACTGCTGCCAATTATTAGCAACATTGTCAACCACCACACATTTTTTTGCCACTGTCATCGACACCGCCAACTAATGATATCAACCAACTTCACCATCACAGCTACCACCACCACCACCATTACTAGTTTCCACCATCACAACTATCACCACTATCATTTCTAGTCACTAACACCAACCATTTCCACCATAACAAATGAACATTAATGTTTTCTAGCATATAGGGTCCTTTTTTATGTTTCTATACATGTAGGAAAATCTTGTTTCACAAAATTTTCTGGTAAGTTTCAGAAGAATGTGGTTTCAGTTTATCTCATGGCGTGGATGTTTTTTTGCTGTATTCTGCAGTATCAAGCGGATGAATCTGTCACTCTTTGGGTAAATAAGGTTGGACCCTATAATAATCCGCAAGAGACTTATAACTATTACAGCCTTCCATTCTGTCATCCTGGTGATGGTGGCCACAAGTGGGGTGGCCTCGGTGAGGTTCTCGGTGGGAATGAGCTCATTGATAGCCGAATTGACATAAAGTTCAAAAGTATTTCTTTTTTTAAAGAAAATTCACAATGTATTTATTATTCCTCAAAGCCCATCTTTTTTCACCATGTTCCATTTTATTTCAACAGGAGATGTGGAGAAAAGTACAATCTGCGAACTTGTATTGGATGCAGCAAAAGTAGCGCAATTTAAGGATGCAATCGAAAGCTCATATTGGTTTGAATTTTTTATGGGTATATTTTATATTAACACATCCTTCTATGGTATTTTATGTTCTTTTACACATGGCTGCTAGATGCGACCTACTATTTTACTGACCTTTTACTGTATCTGTGATCTTTATTTTGTGGTTATGATGACATTTGACTTCCTGCATCAGACGATTTGCCATTATGGGGTATACACTTAGCTGGTTTTTGTCTTCTGATTCTGATAACTAAGTACTGTTTAACATAACTGAAATTCACTATGGTTATGGAAGTTCAGGTTTCGTGGGCGAAGTGCTTCCTGATAGAAACCGAGATACCAAGCATGTGCTCTACACACACAAGAATTTTCTTATTCAATACAATAGAGACCAGGTAATGCATTATTATTCTTCACTCTTGTAGTCACTTACCAACCTTCTGCCACTTAACTTTGGTAATCTGTGCCACTTTTAACTCCGACAGATCATTCATGTCAACCTAACTCAAGAGAACCCAAAGCCACTGGAGGAAGGAAGACTCTTAGGCATGACATACTCTGTAAAATGGGTTCCGACAAATATTACTTATGAACGCCGGTTTGATGTATACTTGGATTACCCCTTTTTTGAACACCAGGTACATGCCAATCACCATTGATGATCCTCACCATGCACTTGTGTTACTTTTATTGAAAGAATCAACTGAAGAATGAAATGGTGATTGCAGTCTTAGTCCACTGGGCTCTATCCTATATGAGCTATGACCAGTTCAATTTATATGACTTTAGTTTTTGGATCATCCTCAAATGGAAGAACTAATTTGATAACTGAAAATGTGTCCAGTGGACAATTCCGTATTCATTTCTACAAGTTAACTGTTCACATTTTCTTCACTGATGATTAGAGACAATACTTTGTTGCCCCCTAAAAAGTTTAGAATTTAACTGCTAGGGTAAAGGCCTTTTGGGCTTACCTGTCACATATGTTTCGAAACTTCATGTTATTCTGGTCCTTGTTGAAACAAATGAGTTGAAGGGAAAGCTGCACATATAAACATGAGTAACTACGAGTTGCTCTTTCTATTGCCAGCCTCTGTTGACATCCTAATTTTTTTTGCAGATCCACTGGTTCTCTGTGTTCAATTCGTTCATGATGGTTATTTTCCTCACTGGCTTAGTGTCTATGATTTTGATGCGTACTCTTCGGAATGATTATGCTAAATATGCCCGTGAAGATGATGATCTGGAGAGTCTGGTAATATATTTTTTTCTTCTCATGAATCATGTATTTGTCAGTTACATATTTTTGACGTTTATAAATAAAATATGGCAGGAGAGGGATGTGAATGAAGAATCTGGTTGGAAACTTGTCCATGGTGATGTCTTCCGACCTTCACAAAATTTGGCCCTGCTTTCAGCTGTTGTTGGCACTGGTGCTCAGCTTACAACACTTGTTCTACTTGTGATCATATTTGCTAATATTGGAATGTTATACATAGGGTATGTCTGCCTCTAATTATACATACTAAATCTGAAGATTGTGGTTCTATGGACAGTTTATTTCTCGTTCATTTACCAGTTGGAATTTTTGGCTCCCACTTTAATCCTGTTATCTTCTTGTCTGAACTGTTCCAAATATATGTTTGTGTAATCAATACCGTGTTAGTCATAATCTATTTGAGTTTCTGTTCATGGATTTGGATATTTCCTAGTGAATCAAATTGATCAGTGTCTAATAATTTTGACTATTTAATCCATACTTGGCATTTATAGCACTTCTCATATGGATGTAACTTTTTTTTTCCTATTTTGGGTAATAATGTAATCATATACTACTAGCCAAAGTTTAAACAAGTCAAATCTGCTTCTAACTAAAGGATTATAGTTTGATTAATCTTTTTACCAAACTAAGTTTTCAAATATTAGTTAAATCTTCTGTTACTGTACCTATATAGTATAAAAATCACATTAATATCATAAAGCTGTCTCCAGTCAAATTATCACACACGCGAGGAGGATATATATTTTTTTGCTTAGGTACTGAGGGATATATTTACCCCCCTAATTCTTAATACTGCTGTACTTTATATTGCTCAGGAGAGGAGCTATCACTACAACCTTTATTGTCTGTTATGCTCTTACATCGTTCATTGCCGGATATGTGAGTGGTGGCCTGTACTCTCGTAATGGTGGTATGTGATCTTTCTGTGGTTGACGTCCTTCTGTTGTTTCTATCAATTCCCTCTTAATCATCAAGTGATAAAGTTTTTTTCTTTTATGAATCTTGTCAGGTAAAAAGTGGATAAAGTCAATGATCCTAACGGCATCACTTTTCCCCTTTATCTGCTTTGGCATTGGGTTCATTCTAAACACGATTGCTATATTTTATGGATCTTTAGCTGCTATTCCCTTTGGCACAATGGTGGTGATTTTTGTTATTTGGGCTTTCATTTCATTCCCTCTGGCACTTCTTGGTACTGTTGTAGGAAGAAACTGGAGTGGTACGCCAAACAATCCTTGCCGTGTTAAGACCATACCCCGCCCTATCCCTGAGAAGAAATGGTACCTCACACCATCTGTAATTTCTCTAATGGGAGGTCTTCTTCCCTTTGGGAGCATTTTCATTGAGATGTATTTTGTCTTCACTTCCTTCTGGAACTACAAGGTAATTATTCTCTCCTTTTTTTGTTTTTGCTAAATGGAAATAGCATTTTAAAAAGATATTTTTCGTTGCACCATTTCACTTGACAATCTTTTCAACGTCATTTAATATGTTTATGCTTTACTGGTCAGTTTTCCACTATCTGAACATTGAATTAGTTGAATGCAAAAGTTTTTTATGGCCTAAGAACTCTTTTTGTGTGAACTAAATAGATTATATACTTCGCTGTGATTTTTTATGTGCCATGTATATATAGTTTCTAAGAACTATTTGACTATCAAAAGCTGTTGTAAGGCTAATTTTGCTTCATCTTGATCAATCTGGAGGATTTCATCCTTTATTAGAATCTTTCAGCATCACCGTTTTCTTATTTCATTTTGTTCAGAGAAGTACACAAGTATAAGCACCTGTCTTTAATTTGCTTTCTGTCAGTGAGTTGAAAGTTAAGCTGCTCTGGTTCCAACATGAGTTTCTAACATGCAGAATATGTGTACGTGACATTTGTTAGAATGCAAGAGGACACAACATGGAAACACATAATTAATACTGATAGACACAGAAATGTGATTAACACCTCGAGACATGCATAGACAATTAGTTTTCTCAGTTTAATACTTTCGTAAGGTTCTTGATATTCATCTAGAAAAGTTTCGGAATTCCGAATTGACCTTATGTGCTAAAGAGAAATTGGACTTTTAGATGTATAAGTTTTAGGAGTGAGAGCACGCTTATGACCTACAAATAACATGTAAGATTATTTTCTATAGGTCAAAAATAAAAAAGTAACCTTGTTGTCAACATTGTTTTGGGTATATGGCAACATGTCCCGGAACTGTCTGATGTGTTACATACCTCTGACATGGTTGGTGAAACATTCTAACTGCCCAAGCTTAGTTTGAAACCAGATTTTGTGTTGTGATTTTACTTTATAATGACGTATAGTGCAACAGAGACAAATATGTATAATTGTCAATGTCATTTGACAATAGATTCTGGTGATAATTTCTCTAGTAGCTTGAGATTCTGAAACATTGGTCTGCTCATGTTTTTTGGTATAGTTCCTTTCTTTCTCTGTAAATTATTAGACACATTATTTCAATACATAAAGGACAACTTGCTATGACTTCTTCAAAGTAGGAATCCCGACATTGTCTAACAACAATCTCACAGCATTTAATATGCACACAGGAGATTTTGTAGTGTTCACCTACTGCTTTTCTTATATGTAGCTGCAAAGTTCTTCCGGAAACAATGTATTTTACATTTGTACTTTGGCTGACCTGTATTTTATCTTTGGCAGGTCTACTATGTCTATGGTTTTATGCTTCTTGTATTTATTATTCTCATCATTGTCACTGTTTGTGTGACAATTGTGGGCACGTATTTCTTGCTGAATGCCGAGAACTACCATTGGCGGTGGACTTCATTCTTTTCTGCTGCCTCAACAGCTCTATATGTTTATCTTTATGCCGTATATTACTATCATGTAAAGACTAAGATGTCTGGTTTCTTCCAGACCAGCTTTTACTTTGGCTACACTTTGATGTTCTGCCTTGGCCTCGGCATCCTCTGTGGTAAGCTATATAAGTCAAATACAAGATTTGGCGAGTCTCTTTTATTTTCCTTCCCTTCAAAACGTCAATCCCTGTCATGGACTTAAGTTCTAACTCAACATACTCTTTCTTGATTTCTTTGGAACTCCAGGTGCTGTAGGATATCTCGGCTCTAATTTGTTTGTAAGGAGGATTTACAGAAATATCAAGTGTGATTAAGTGCTTAAACAAAGCATATGAAATGCTGCACCACAGTTTTGCATGATCCGTTTTACCTGTCGCTAGAGAGAGTTCAGTAGATTTCCAGATAATACCACAGTAATCTGGTCACCTAATGTGAATGAAGATTATTTTAGAAGAGATGTGGGAAGAAAATTAGTTCTTCTTTCCAATTTTCTGCTTTAGGATGGGTGGAAGTGTTCAGTAAAGTTGTATGGGAGAAAACACTAGAATATTGTGCAACTTTTGGAGTGCATACATATATTACTTATACATTTGTTTTTTACTACTTCCAAGGCCATAATCTGCACTGTATTTTGGAATATGTTGAGTATCATTTTTTTTTAATGAAATGACATATTACTTCAATTGCTTAAAAATGTTGCCTAGGTTCTTTTCTTTCATGTTTTCTTGTTCTGAAATTCAGTGTTGTTTGTACAGATGTTTGGATATTTTGCTATTCGAGATTGAACACTAGATCGTACCAATTTAAGCTCGGGATAAAAGAAACTAGTCAATTTATGGTGAATCTCAATAACGAATATGTTGACCCAGCCAACTGGAGTCTTGTTTGAAAAGATTGCCGCTGTATCAAGAATCCATGTATTGCTAACGTTTAATAAGCACCACAATAGAGCTAAACGAAAACTTTAATTTGTTATATTTACTTGCAAATTTATGCATGTGTGATTCACTCACTATAGCATGACAGATCTTAGAAAGAACCTACTATAAATAAAATCCTTGTTTTTTAATTGTGATTTCAAAACGTCAACTGCCTGGAACGAAAAACGATAACATTCATACCAACTAATTACAGATGGCATAAACTTCACGGAAAACCTGCACACATAATTTCTTGAGATCAAGTTGTCTAATCAGCAGTTGAGGGGTTTTGGGGTGTATCATCTTTTCTCATTTTGACAAGTTGCTGCTGCATCAAGAATTTGTTGTGGAGTTTGGATTCTTGGTACTTGATTCTTCTTTTTCTCGTAAAAAGTTGAAGTCTTTATAGAAATTGGATTCTTGGAATTGACTTTCTTCATCATTCTTTTCACTTCACTTTTATCCCTTGTTTTTCTTGCATCCCAAACAACAAAAAAAACTCTTTCTTGGTTTGTTTGAGCTGGAAAATTGGAGGAATTCTGCGTGAACGAAAAAAAACACCTTCTCTGCGGTGAATTTGAGAATCTAAACAGTCATCGCGTCGTCATTAGCAACCTAAATCAAGAACTCGATTTTGATACAGTTTTTCGGCGAGGTTTTCCGGCGAAGATACAGTTTCATCTCCAGCAGTTTCCAGAGACGATCAACAATTTCCAGGCGATATCTTTCTATTTACTATTTAATCAATTGTACCCTTCTATTTCGTACCTTATATTTCTTACGTTTTACGTATTGTGTTGTAGATTCTTGTTTGTTGTGTTGTCCTTTCCATATACTTCTAGATTTATCATACATCTCTATATTTACCATTTATTCTATCTTGTGAGCGTATATTCCATATTTGTTGACTTTTACCATAGTTTTTCATAGTTTATTATCTCGTTTATTCGTCTTGAGATTTGTAGCTGGTTGTTTGATTACTGTTAAGTATACTTTATATCTACTGTTTTGTATTGTACAGGTTGTTTGTATTGTTGTTTATTGCTTGTTGTGTTGACTTGTATCATATATTCCTAGATTTATCATATATTTCTATATTTACCATTTATTATATTTGTTTATTGATTTGTATCTTATTGATCTTTGTAGCCTAGTGAGTTATTATTTCTTAGTTTAGTGGCATCAGGATCTAATGGTGGATTAGGGTCATGTCAGAGGTAAGGTGTAGGGGTGGTAAGATGGACACATGCCTATCTAAGTTAAGGGTAGGTTCGTGGAATATATGATCACTTACAAGGAAATCCATAGAGCTAGTAAAGTGTCTTAAGAGGAGACATATTAATATAGCGTGTGTTCAGGAGACTAGATGGGTAGGGACCAAAGCTCGGGAAGTAGACGGATTCAAGTTATGGTACTCGGGCAGTTCTAGGGATAGAAATGGTGTAGGTATACTAGTAGGCAAGGAACTTAGGGAATATGTGGTGGAGGCTAGGAGGTTTAATGATAGGATAATGTCTATTAAACTTGTGGTTGGTAGGCATGTAGTGAATGTAATTAGTGTCTATGCGCCTCAAGTGGGCCTAGACAAGGAAGTCAAAAGGCTCTTTTGGGAAGATTTGGATGAGATTGTGAGAGCCATACCAAAGGCGGAAAAACTCTTTATTAGGGGAGACTTTAATGGGCATATTGCGGCAACCACTAGCAGGTTTGAAGATGTCCATGGAGGCTTTGGTTTTGGGGAGAGAAATAGAGATGGGACATCTCTCTTGGATTTTGCAAAAGCCTTTGAGTTAGTTATTGCTAACTCATGTTTCTCGAAGAGGGAAAATCACTTGATTACCTTTCGTAGTACGGT